>JASANE010009868.1:0-22709 GCA_030248225.1 Trileptium ribeirensis
GTCAGGATTGCGACAAATTTTTTCTGGCGCCTCATAATAGATTATCGGGCTATACTTGCTAAAATGTATTTGTCTCTTTTTACTATTTAAATAGAGTTATACTTTGGATATTTAGCATTCCTAAAGCAAGGTGCTAGTTTCCACGGAAAACTGAAAAATAAACCGTGATAATGGATATAGTATAGAAACCAATTCGGTTGGCAAAAATTGTGGTATTCCGTCTGGTCCACCATCAAACTTAGGTGCATGAAGGTTTAACTCGTTTAAAACAATCGCTTCTGAGATGTCAGTATCTTAAATGTATTCCATTTTCAGACCCTTGATCAGGTTAATGGGTAAATTGTAAATATTTTTCGCTGAGCGCAAAAACAGACGAAGTATAATCATTAAATAGATGACATGTTACCCTATCAGCCTGCATTAGCGCTGGTAAGCAACATCGAGAAACCAGTCGAAGAAAATTTGCTTTTATCTCCAATACTGTTTTCATCTTTACGATCAATTACTCTCTATTCGTAGGCGTAAGAGTCTCGTCATGTGAGACCTCCGGAAACATTGACTGATTCAGACCAATTCAGCTTATTAATAATATAAGGTCTTATAATTTTTAATGCATACGTTTCGTAGACAATATGTTTTTGAGTTTCAATTAATAAAGTTTCTTTGCAACACAAACCGTGACAAAGGTACAACGTGTTTGATAGAATAAGGCGTAAGAGTGTCGTCTTGTGAGACCTCCGGAAACTTTGACTGCCTCAGACCAGTTCAGTTTATTAATAACATATGGTCATACCATTTTTTATGCATACGTCTCTGTAGACAATATGTTTTATGCGTTTCAATTAATAAAATTTCTTTGCAGCACAACCCGTGACAAAGATACAATGTGTTTGATACAATAAGGCGTAAGAGTCTCGTCTTGTGAGACCTCTGGAAACATTGACTGCCTTCGAGCAGTTCAGCTTATTAATAATATAAGGTCTTATAATTTTTTATGCATACCTCTCTATAGACAATATGTTTTTGGGTTTCAACTAATAAAATTTCTTTGCGGCACAGACCATGACAAAAGGTACAATGTGTTCGATACAATATCCTGTGAGCTATTTAAAATTACTCCCTTTGTTAAACGCTTTTCATTAACGCGTAGACCTCAAACAACGTTATTTAAATAGCGCATAATTTCATTACAGCTTATACGATCAAAATTGCTGTAATATTTCTCCGAGCGATGACATTTATTATTTGTGACAACTAACAAGCCGATACTACCGTGAAGTTTAAAATGGTTAGACGTTGAAACACTTTCAACCACGTCAACACAAATTTCTGTAAACTCATTTTTAAGAAACGCTAGGTCTAGAATATTACTCGAAGCATGAGATGCATTTGTAATGAGCTGCCCGAAACCAAATTCTATTATCAGTGTAAAATATAACACCACTTGCACTCCAATTTGCGTCTGAATCATTCTGCAGAACTGACGAATATTTAAAATATTCTTTGATTATAGATACACACGGCTTAAGATTCTTCAAACATTTACTCTTAAGCAAGAAACATGTCATGTTATTGATTGTAGCTTGTTTGAGCTAGGAGACGTAATTAAAAACAGTCTGAGCAAAGCACCCATTTGCGAATACAAATCTACCGCAATTAATTAAAAAAATTCGCAGAGGTGGATTTCACCTGTAGCACACGATATTTAGGAGACACAAAGAGACATAAGCGGCCCCAATCCCACAGGATGGGAACACTGAGACGAAACATGTTATAGGTGGATAAAAAGTATATAATAAGTGACCATCGATGCCGGCCCTAAGCCAAGACTCAGTGATACCAATAAAATGTAGCCCAGACTGGAATAACAATACTGTAATTCTACACATTTACTGCTTGCGGGTGTTCACTAACAAAAAAGAAATACAAAATCTCTCAGAACTACAATTGGATTATTTCCTGATATGATTTTACCATTTCGAATTTTAGCATTTGGTTCACTATTTTCAGTTGCGTCTGTGTATTGTACAATGATTGACAAAGTGGACCAGCGTCAAGAATAGGACTCAGGTTGTATGATTACAAACGACGCATACATACCATTGATTGCTCTGGGATTGTTGTTTCGCTTTTAGAAGTCTAGCAAAACAACCAAATAACACACAAGTAAAAAATATACCACATAGCAACTTCAATTAATACAACGCTTTGCAATAAGTGTCGATGTCATTTGGTGTTGCTCTGCGTGAAAGGATTAGGCCAATGCCCAAAGCCTAGGCCTAAGCGTTAACCTCTAGCTGTTACATCGACATTATTGTGTCACTAAACGTAAGTTGTAGATGGAGGTATATTACCGCATTTTAAGCTAAATGAACGAAACCGGCCCGTCTAATAACCATTAACGTTGTGTTCGTTAAGTCTTGGCTTATACATTCAGTCAATGACAAAAAACCGCAGTTATATTGATAATTTTTCAGGATTACCTACACAATATTACTCGTTATCTTCATCAACAACACAAAGTGATGCAAGAACTTGCAATACATCAGGCTGCAGGCTACCATAGCGGCAAAAACGTCGCCAAAAGTATCGATTTCTGGTCGTCCGCATTTACAGCTGCGATGCTGTTTTCGGCATGCATTCAGACGCTGTTTATTCGACGTTCGTTCTACTCGCGTATCGCTGCTAACGCATTCAGCGGTCGATCAGATGGCGTGTAGTAAACAGTGCTAAGCCTGCAGCAGAATGATATTTTAATTGAACGAATCTGATACAAATATATCAAAAATATCGAAGACAAGAAGCTTATGCCTCAGGGATCCCAATTTGTTGCATAACGCCAAACGGTCAATATCGACACCAAACTGTTACAGCTTATAGTAGACAAAATAGTTATTAAAATGATTAAAACGATTAAATGTAATAAATTACTTCAGAATAGTTTAAGATATAAAAATACATCTATAATATTGTAACGTTTAGCTCTGAGTTATTCATATTTGTACACTATACGGCAGGGGCGCACTCAGAACTTTGTCCAGGGAGGGGCCCGATGTCGTGAGAGGGGTACGATGACTATTTCACGTCATAATACCACAGCCGGTTCATTCCGAAATACGACGTATACGTTTTCAACAAGGGGGCCCTTGACAAAAATTTTCTGTTGACCCGGTCTGGGGTAGGAGAGATCCCCTCTGTATGTCACAGCGCTATGGGAATTACAATGACGTTTGCCGCCTTAGTCTACTAATATATATTATATTTACCGTATATGTACGCTCAATTGTACTCGCCTGCTTCTATTAGTTGTATAGTAAATTTCTTGCTAATCTTTGGTAAGACATTTTGATGAATATATATATATTAGGCCGTCGATGAATAGTAGTAGTGTGCGAGTCTACTTTAGGTGTGTATACTTGGGTCATTCTTCGTAAAAGTTGTGAACGCGAACAAATCACGATTTTATGTTATCTACGTGTACACGATTTGCGATGCGGTAACGCGTAGGCGCTGTTCGCTGCCACTTTTGCGATCCAGCTACAAGTACCGCGTACAAGTGAAAACGAGATTACCAATCGCGTTTTTAGGTATGCTATAATATACAAGCAGACCGCGAATATTGCTTTCTGATTCACAATCTAATTTGATGAACATGGACAAATGTGCGCGAACGCAGATTCCATGCGTACACCGCAGATCACATGTACGCGTTCACAAAAATGCGAATACCATTAGCAAAAATGTGAACGCGAATTTCTGCACTAATCAGTTGGTAATTTTGACAAAAGAACAAGCTTGGTGTTCGCACCTAAAGTGGACTCACACATAGCATTATCCAGGATTGTACGGCAAACTTACTTTAAGCGGACCACAGAAAAAAAATTTTGCCAATTAATTTAACTTATAGCACACTCACACATACAGGTTCTTCAGTACAAAATTTGATCTCAAAATTTAATGTAAGTTTTAATCAGCTCTTAAAATAATTTAGCATTTTTGTTAAAATAGAAACCATGAACATTATTCAAAACTTTTTAGCACATTGCTGCAACCAATCTCGGACAAAGAACATATCTTGAAAATTTTTGAGCTTAAAATTTCACACAAAACATTGCAAAAAATTTTTAAGCATCACCATTAGCCTCATTTTTTATTAAAATTTGCAGCCAAATTTTGACCAAATTTGAATTTTCAAGGTTTGAGGTCAAATTTTGAGTTGAAAGTATTAAAATGAGAACGCGCCATTAAGCTTATAAAATTGGACCCTTCCGGAATGTGCAATTTTAACATATTTTAATATCAATTTTTACTTGTTAGAACCACCGACATAGTTTTTGTCATAAATAATTAATTTAAACAGCGTTCATAAATAGTCAAATAGTTAATTAGTATAATACAAATATATAGAATGGTGTTTTCTTACTTTTTTACTTACACTGTCGATTTTTAAAGCTTATAATGCGATACATTTGATGCTCCGATGTCTCAGAGGAGGCTATCCAGGAACAGCTGGCGATGAGGTCGTCTCGGTGGGGTAGAATCACGCTGAGGGCGGTCGGGTGTGCTAAAAAGTTGACAACCCCAGTTTAACCGATGTTACCCCCAGTTTTGCTAAGTTCCACCCTATTTTGTCAAATTTTTCGAAAGTTTTCACGAGCCGTCGGTGGTGGTGTGGGGGTACGGAGTACCCGCGGGGGGGGAAGGGCGATTGGGTTGGATAGACCAGACCTTCGGGGCGGAGGGTTTGAGGCCTCAGGAGGTAGCCTCATGAACCCTTGCTTGGGCATGTATGATATAACACGGCATATTATGATGAAAGCCATCGTATAAAACTTTCAGCTTAAATGAATATTTAAATTTTACATGGACTATTTATATTAGTAAAAATGATTCCCAGAACATTATTTAACTTAAGTTTCAATCTCCATAATGCCAGGCATATTGCTAAAGATTAATCTAGGCGTTTTTGTACAATGACACGGGTTACGTAAATGGAACAAACAAGCTCTCAATAATTTCTTATACATCTGTGCCATCCAATAATGATCGAAAATATTTCCTTAAATTACCTATTTAAGCATAGTTATGCCACATTTCTGTAAATTTCGGCATTTTTTGTCCCGTTTCGTTAAGTTTTTGGATTTAGACTCGGAAGATGGGTTCGGAACGTTTAGCATTCAAAAATATTACATCGTCATTCACTTTGATGTAGAACAAAAAATCCGTCCACTGGTATACGATTACGAGTTGCACCAACAAACAGCAAGATTTCATTTTTCCCCCGCTCGTTTCGTTCGCTTTGTTTTAATAATATATCGAACGGTGTTGTGAAATTTACAACTAATATCGTATTGCATGTTTCGCTGCTGTTTTTCGATTACGATTCGACCGAGTGGCTTTTGAAACTGAGAATTGGACATATATATTTAACACGTTAACTAGATTACACCAAGAGTGCATTAAGGAAGACTATGACAATTCCCTGCACTCACATATAAACCCGTGTTTGATGTCACGGGCGTTTTCGGCCTGACCCCCAGTTTCGGGGGGGGGGGGGTAGGTCGGACCCCCCCAGTTTCTGGGGGGTAGGTCGGACCCCCCCCAATTTTTTGGAGGGGTATTATTAGAAATATCGCTTCACATAATACCCCCCAAAAATTGGGGGGGGGTCCGACCGACCCCCCCCCAGAAACTGGGGGGGTCAGGCCGAAAACGCCCGTGACATCAAACACGGGTTTATATGTGAGTGCAGGGAAGTGTCATACTCTTCCCTAATGCACTCTTGATTACACTAATACAACTTTACTCGCTAAAATATATTTACATTTTTTACACGACGTGCGATGTAAAGCCTACCGAAACTATCACAACTCTCAGGTGAAAACACACTAAGCTATGGACTGTGAAACGAACCACAAGCTTCTATATAGTAAACATATACATTTGTCACATAAATCAATATTTATCAGATGTATCCATATTTTAATTCAAATGAATTTAATTCAATTTAATTCCAATTTAATTCAATTTAATGAATTTAATTTAATTCAAATGAATTTAATTCAATTTATCTTCGATAGATGTGATAAGCGAAACTGCAAAGCAGTTATAGAACAGCAGTTATAGAAGCAGTTATTATATGGAATGGGCTAAAACCTGAATTATTTATATTTGCGCATTACAAAACCACTGGGTCTTTACTCATACAGTTTATAGTTACACATGTTTGTTTAATGATGTTATTTGATTTACAGCTGCACCAGCTATCAAATTTCAGCTGTCCATAAACACGTAAAGTAAATATTTCAAACGCCACAGCAGCAAAATCAGGCTCAGTGGCTCGTAAGAAAGAAATGTTCATGAATCACTGCTGGTAAATTCTTCAAACGCTAAAAACGTTTTCAAATTTGTGACAAAACAACATCTTGTTTTTTCGGATTTGCTGCTATAAACCGTCAATGGTTGTGGCTTATGCATAAGTTTGTCCACCATAGTAGCCTAACGTAGAATCCATGAAATGATTACAACTGAGGCTGCTTAAAATAGAGCCGTTCTTTGTCTGAGTGTCTAGCAATAATAAAAATGACAAAAGTTTTCGAAACGCTATTTTAGAGCATGGTTTTGTATGACCTAAAAACGTAGCAATGAATTTGCCGAGAAGCATGGTACTGAGTCATACATATATAACGCTACACGATATTTTCGTCGCTTTTCAGATTAAGTCTTAAAGATGTCGCGCTACTCCCGCACGGTTCACGGAATAAATTGAAGGCCCATCGCGCTAAAATTTTATGACAGCTGTTAAACGCAAAATATTAAACTTGAAACGAATTTTTCTTTAAGCACAAAATGTAAAGTGTTTTATAAAACTGAGTCATGAATACGACTGAAAAAGCTATGAGGCTAATAATATCCCTACATGGTCATAGAGGAACGGGAGATTTATCCACTGAGGGTAGGACTCGCCTCATAGAGGTGTCGTAGGTCCGCTAGATGATAGCATGGCAACTCCTCTAAGGCTTTGCATCCTCCCCCTTCTGCAGCAAGATTATGGCATAAATCGGAAGAAAATGAGCAAAAATAGAGTGAAATTAATGCGAAACTAAACTTAAAATGACCCCGCTGACCATCCTATTTTTTGTAAAAATTTTCCTCACCGAACATTTTCTTGTCGGTCAGAAAATGCTGCTTTTTGTTCGCGAATATCAAATATGTTCGCGAACAGAATTTTGTCGGAATTGTAATAATAATGGGCTTGTTCGCGAACAGTAATTGATAAACAATATAACCGTCCCCTTTATGACGTTAGAGTTACATTAAATTTGTTCGCAAACAGAGACCAATTCTGTTTCGACGCTATGAAATGTTACGTAATTATAATAGCCCTAATGAAAACCTTTAAGTCTGCGCTAGCGGTGAATTGAATCGAATATCCTATTTGTTTCATACCAATGGATGTGGGTACGACATCGGGAATTACATAATAGTTTGGCTAACGGGGTCACATTAAGTTTATTTGCGCATAACAAAAATTGTAAAAAATCGGGGGAACATTGATTGCCAAAACTTAAGGAAAATTGTTGGTCCCAAAAAATTTCAAACGTTTATCCTCCGTGACGATCACCCCCAGAACCACCAGCTCCTGGAACTTCTCACCTCGGCACTTATGAATAATATCTATAAAATACAGAAAAATATGAATTTCATAATTAAAACCAATACAAAAATGGAAGAGAGCACAACCGTCCTGTCTGTTGACAAATTGTAACTTTAATACTAAAACTGATAGGTTTTTAGAGTAAAACATAAAAATTCTGATCGCAAACATTACAGTTAAGCATAATTTTGCTGCCATCTTTATGAATATGGAAAAACACTGAAACGTTTTCTTGCACTTAAAGGCGATGGTGGAAACAATAACATGGCATACATTTCAGACCTATGTTTAGACGATTGCTCCAGACTTTGCAAACGCAACAACTATTGTACTAAAAATGCATTGGGGACATCCATTTTGCAAACGTGTGCTTTAGTAAACATTATTGGTCAAAAGTTTGCTATTGTAATAATCGTTACACGCATAATGGTTAAAATATACTGGATATAAAATGATACATACTTTGCACGGTTAAATGCGAAAGTCTCTTGAGATGCACGATGTCAATCCAGGAGGCAACACACTTGCACACCCGCGTGCAATCGTAGCTTTTACTGCACTTACGGCATCTATCAACATTACTGTTGCACGTGTGGTGCATTATATACGTACGTTATCATTGCATCTGAATTTAGTTTAGAACATTCATAGAGACCATAGTAGCTACGGTGTGCAGTTGCTGCTTACAAATAAACATGAATGCCGCATAACCGTCAGCATTTGCAATTGTTTTCACGTTTTATACATGATGGTATACAATAATCTTCGACAGATTGAATAGTATTTACTGCAACCACAGGTGCAGGCGCTAAATTTCACAAGTCAAACTATCCGGACCACAAACATTTTCACACAATATTTTAAAGCAATATGGCTTTTAACTTTCACAAAATATGCCAAAAATAAAATATGAACTTTAAAAGTTTGATATGTTCTAGCTGTAAATGTTTTTGCTGGCAGTACTTTTAAACTTGTGGTAATATATTTTGATTAACCATTTACGGCTTTAATTAATTTTCACTTCGTGTGCCGATTAAAATATACGGGGTCAAGGGAAATTGAATCCGGAAAAATGCAATGCAAGTGAAATTCTCCAGGGATTGAACTATTTCGGACCTATTAGTCGGATCTGTGCAACTCCTGGCAAGGCCAATGTGCAATAATACACATACAAGTACACGTTAGGTTGAGTTAATTCATATATTTGCAACACAGTTGATTGTTATAGTACAAAGCGAGGCTTTTAAAAGATAAAACGTTTACAACGTATAAGTAGATATGAAACGACACTTCAAGACGAATATGGCTGGTATCGTAACATATATACGTTGCAAGCGAGTTAAGCATTTTGTGCGTCACGTAATTTAGTATTCAGGTAAACAGGCGCAGAAATTTTGGTGTCATGTTAGATATAGGTGCATCGTCAGATTAGCATCTTGTATAGTAGATACAACAAGTCCACTACAACTTAATTAAAGAAGCCCACCACAAATAGAGAACTGTAAAGATATTATAGTTAATTGACGTCGAATAAATAACTATTTACGGCACGATTGTAGTGATAAGATATTTGATTAAAATGAATTTAAATTTGATTGAAAGATTTATTTAATTAATGATATTACATGCAATTTTATGACACAATTTTGAGCTATGTAAGCTATTGTGCTACACTAATTTATCATACTCTTTGGCCGCTGTTTTCGTCTTTTGTCAGACTATACATTATCTACTTATATGACATTGCATTGTCCAATCTTATCATTGAACACTATAAAAATTCAACTGCTAAAGTTACATTACCATTCGAAAAATGTCTCTACAACAATTTCAGTTTTAACCGCACATAATTAAACGGAAATTAAAATTTTCACTGCAATCTAACCCCTAAAGATGTCATTACAAAGTTTACCGGTGTACAAAGTCACGAACGCTTTGAAAACAACTTCACAGTGCGCAAATTCACCGATTCTACATAGTTGAATGCAGAAAAATTAATAATATGCCTTAAAGTATACTACTGTAAGCCAAGCGAAGTTTCCAGTGACATCTGGCCATCCGTTTTGGGATACTGACATTTGTAGTATGCATGTAGCTAATGCTAGTCCAGCCTTTATTCCTGCTTTGACATAATCATCTCGTGAAGATGAATGAGTTTGTTCAAGCAAGTTTCGATGTGACTGCATTTTCAAACAGTACAATTAGTTGAACTACTTGTCATCTATATAGACAAATGGCTTTATGTATGCAGCTCTGTAAATTTCCTTCACATTTTCTTCTGAATATTTAAGTAGGTACAGTCTACCACAGTTGAGTGCGACGGTATACTAAGGCTCAGATCACAAATTTTTTATATTACATAGCAAATATTTATCGTGGCCGCTTTTGCTAAAACATGTCCTAGAGATATAGCGCGATGTCCCGTCCTGCCAATCCAGAGGTGAGATATTATACTCCCGTCGCCACTTTTTTGTGTTTTAAGCAATTTTTCTTCGAGCAAATAAGCAAATAAAATGAGCGCATAACATATAAACTCGTAATAAGATTAACACACTACTAATTTTTTATTGAATTATCAAATATTTATCTACAGAATAAAACTTTACAAAACATATTGTTGATTTTTTGTGTGAACTGTTCCTTCAACGGAGGGGTAATAAAGTAAACCATACATCAGATGAAATATTGTGAGGCGGCACGAACGAAGGCACGCGCTTCGTAGCAGATGGAAACGAATCTATCACAAATTCCTGGCCACCAACCTCTCCAGTCTGTAGAAGCCTGTGTTTCTCAAACGGCTTAACTCAAGACAAAAAAGCTCAGTAAAATCGCGTTGTCAATACAGTAACATTGTACAAAGTGCTTAATGGTTAAACAAAACATTGTTAAAATAAGCGAGTTTATTAGGTATTCGTTGCGATGAAAGCTGACTGATACTTTTTGCTGGCTAGCACATTACTAAAAGCAACACAAAACCCATCGTCTTCGGCTTAGCATCTAGTTTAAGACTGATGCTTCCATTTATTTTAGTTACATGTTGATTAAATTTCACAAAAGTTCTACCGCTTATAATTGAAAAATAACATTGTCATTCAAAGTCATTAAAATGTGGTGCTTAAAAACACCAAAGTGCTTGAAAATGGCATTAGCATTTCCAGATTAATAATCGTTTAGATCGTCAAACGTTGAAAAACCCCTGGAGCTATGAGTTGTCATGCGTAACGAGCAATACGTATACCCGTGAATTATAAGTATGTAAATGAGGACAAACTCCAAATTAGACTGAACAATAACAACCAAAATCCTTAGATGACTGCCTTTTCGTCCAATCCGACAATGAAGCAATACAGAGAGATAATTTAGTACCACGGATACTGATTATTTTAATATTAGGTAGTGCAGTTTTGAGTCTTATATAAATATATTAAAATATAATATGCTAAAACCAAGTTCAGTTGTCCTTGCACAACAAACGTGTTCTATATTTTGTTTCAAATTTCAAACGTTATCTCATAATCATAGTTTTGTTAAGGATAGTTTATTAATAGATGCTTCGCAGGGCCTGCTGAGTAAATTGCATTAATTTTATTAATCTCTCCAGAAGAGTCAAAAGCCTAAAACTGTTTTACTCATCGCCTAACGGGGAGTCATCCAACCGATTAAACAGCGGCTAATAAAGGCAAAATACTAATGAAAAAGTTGGAAGCATACATAACACGTTTGGAAATAAATTACAATTTTTTGCTTGTTTGAAGCACGAAATTCTCTGGTCAGATGACATAGAGCTATTCAAATAAAAATCAGTTCAAATGTACGAAACAACTTATTGAGTTCCATTGTCTGTGGTTACCGTCTCATTTTAGATAACGCCAGCTCATATTTTCATAATTCATAGGAAATTTCACAAAATTCATAGGAATGTATTCTGAAGCCAGACAATCCATAGTTTACATAATTGGATGTACATAAGCGTACAATGCTCAGTTCACTAGGCTTCAAGTGCTTCTCAAGTTCTTCAGAAGTGTATGGGGCCAGTAATGTGTGAATCCGCTTTAGGTACATACACTTGGGTTGTTCTTTTGTAAAGTCCGATCACAGTCGCAAAAGCGATGAATTCACACAAATCACGACTTTTCTTTTTGTACGTGAACAAAGACTTGTGACACAGTAACAGCTATGTGCTCGCGATCACTATTTTTCGACTTAGAGTTAGATTTTTTCTGACCGCGTAAAGGAAGAACGCAATTACCAACCGCCTTTTTTGCGTATACTACAATACACATATACACCGCGAACATAGCTGTCTGATTCAGCATGACATTCGTTAAACGTTGACAGCCGTGCGAAATGGAGATATGTGCGCATACGCTAATTGCTTTCGAACATCGCAGCGCGCTTGTTCGCGTTCACTAAAATGCGAAAACCGTTGGTGTAAAAGTGAATGCGAAAGATTCAGCTCGTGAACTTGACAAATAAGCAACTATGCTGTACGTACCTAAAGTGAACTTACCAACAGGAACCACTTGATTTGATTAATTGTATAGTATATCTTTTATTTGTTTATCTAGCCAACTACCAATCCTGCGACGCTCATGGTAAGTTTGAAATGTATAACTAATTATCACAACCTAGAAATTTGCTGAAATGAAACTAATACAGCTACGCTGAAATTTCCAGAAAGCCAAAATAGTAGCTATGTTATTAAAGCATTGATGTAATTCTGAATATTATTCAACAATATACAAACTGTATATAAAATGTAATATTTTGATAGAAATACTTATCTGAGGAGCAAATATTTAGTGTTGCTTCGATTGTGCATACCAAATCATGTTAACAACCTACCTTAAACTTCTAGGAGGCATCAACAGTACATTTCGTTTCTCAAAGGAAAAATAATAGTATATATCTAATGTAATGTCTGCATAGATAAATGGTATAAACCCAACGGTGAAAACTTCTTGAGTTCAGCTGTTTAGTGGAATGTTTCACATTCTATTTCTTATTTAGAATATTAAAATATTAAAACGGTTGTCTTTTAGTGGTTTTTGAACGCTAAAATTCCAGATGACAACAAAAAATTTTAGACCTTTAAGGTTGATCTAACCAATGCGCAATGGAAAATCAAGATAAGCTGTTCGTTGCCACATATTTTAGTTCTTGCAGAATTTGCAAGACTTATGGATGTACGGCGGTCGTTACTTCAAAATATTCATTAGTCCATGATATTTTATTTCTACCTTATACGGAAGTGATTATTATGCGGCGTTTACGTTATAAAAGACCCCCATATAAAAGTTTTGTCTCCCTATGGTCTAGACCACACCATCCAGTGGTATGCGGCATATACCCACACTATGTAATGCAAAAGATGCTGTATGAGACACCATTAACGTAGCTATAGTGTCTTAATCTACTTATTGTTTTTCACTGACGGTGTCAAGGACGCCATACGCAAACCCATTATCAATTGTGTCTAAATAACAGCATGGTGTAGCTAACACCATATAAAATTTATGGTGTAGTCTACACCATACTATTAGCGATAGTACACTGACGTATACCATCTGAAAATACCATCAGTACCACCATGGTGTCCAAGACACCATATAATTGATGGTGGAAGAGACACTCAGGGTGGACAAAACATTCACATGGGGGTTCTTCATATTATATTAATTATATATATTAATATAATTAATTATTTATATTAATGCTCCAAATATAAGCTTACTGAAAAATTGAATCTTCATTACGTTGACAGTCATTTATCAAAAAATTCATGTTGTAAAATTTATTTAAATGATTATTTGCGACAGCGATTACGGATAAAATTTAAAATTAAGTTTAATCCAGTGTGTTATCCGCTATGGTGTCGTGATACCCTGAGTTGGTGCCGTTGTAGAGTTGAATGGCACTTAAAGCCGCTTACTACAATGCAATTATTTGAATGTTATATAAAATATGCCCGTAAAAAGTCTGTGAGTATACCATACTTATTGCCGTTGTAGCTAATGTATGGGAGTAAATAAAGTAATCATTCTATAGCATGCCTACCGTTCTTAGCCAAAGTGGACGTAGCACGGATACTTTGAAAATACATGTAATTGTACAAGAATGTAGGTGTATTGCTAACATCGAGTGTACGGCGGTGTCTTTTCTAAAAATTTATAAAATTTCAACTAAAATTTGTAATCAAAAATTCTTTAAATTTCTATTTTCAGAACGAATGCTATTTTCTTCTTATACTGAATGAAAATTGAGCTTGTTGATAACGAATTTTAGATTCTTGGTGGGTCCATATTTTTGCTTGGAATAATACAACAAACATTGACTATAATTTATACGAATAAGTCACTATTTGGCTATTTCATCGAAGCTATTACGAATTGAAATTCAATAGGTTTTACGAAATTAAGTAAATACTTACTGACGTTGTATCAACAGAGCACTTCCAGCCGCCGTGAACTTTGTATTTTGACCAGTGCTAAACTGAAAATGTGAAAAAATATGATAAACATATAAAGAGAATGACAAAATCATGAAACAATTTACAAAGCAAAAAACAGTGTATAAATAACATCTAAACAATATATATGTAAATATTATTAAATTATTAACAATAAAACTTAAATACAGCAACAGCTCTGAAATTTAAATTCTAAAATATTTTAGCTTAAGTACTCGTTAACTGTTAACAAGAGAATATTCGCAACCGTTTGATTTTGTCAGAAGCTAAACGTCGTAGCATGATCAAATGGCAAATTGTGTGCGATGCTGTTTTTGAGTGTGATGCGATGTGCTTCCTGCGCCAGAGTTTTGACACAACTATTATCTGTGATCAAATTACAGATTGCATTAGATGCAGTTATTTTATATTACGTTTATGACTAGAGAACAAATACGGTGTTCCCACGCTTGGATTTTTAGATAGATTAGAATCTTGCAAATAAAAATAAGCCGTGGCGTTATATAACGATGTTTCAATAGATTAGTTTCGAATGTCTGCAGTAAAATATTTTGTTTATACTGAAAATGACGGCAAAACAATAATAATAGAAACTGTGTTTTAGGTACGGCTGCTTCCAAGTTACCACTGACACTGCTCAGCGCACTTCCATGTGAAATTCTGGTTCAAAGGAGGAGCATATTAGCAAATATACAACTGTCGCTTCTGCTTCAAGTAAAGCAATATAATATTCAGTGGCTAAACAGAATCCAATCGAAGTAGTCTAACAGTACAATGGTGCTGTTGGAGAAAAAAGTGCGTCGAACCTCCAAATCATTGCTATGAATCTACAAAGAAAGTAGCAGAGTTAAATATCCGCGGTGCCTGCAACCAGGATGGATACATTGACAAAATAATGGTATCGGAAAAATACAATTGTTTTCTAATTTAGCGTAAAGGAAATTTGAAAAATGTGTTAACTTTGAACATTCAACACCTTGGCAGATATCCCGGCGAATTTGGATTTTTACTCTGAAATATAAAACGATGTTAGTATAGTTAAAACTGAAAACACTGTATACCCACAGTTTAATGAAGTTCAGTTTTGATGATGGTGTTGGTATTGTATGAGTAAAATAAAGTGACTTGGAAGAACATACCTAATCTGGAAGTAAACGTAAGTTACTCACCAAC
The DNA here is from genome assembly GCA_030248225.1 of Trileptium ribeirensis. Classification (NCBI taxonomy): domain Eukaryota; kingdom Metazoa; phylum Nematoda; class Enoplea; order Enoplida; family Thoracostomopsidae; genus Trileptium; species Trileptium ribeirensis. Next base: position 15,300 of record JASANE010009868.1, read on the forward strand.
CTTCTTATTTTGCTATTGTATAAAAATTGTTGCGAATGCGTTTTTTACGCTTGAAATTCGGCGCAAAGCAGTTCGCGAAAGCACTTCTATGCGATGGAAATCAAGCATCTTGCGTGAAATCATGCCGCCTTTTTTGAAAATTCGAACAAAATTGCGAAGTTTTTGGGAATGAAAATTTGTCGAAATTGAACTAAGTATGTTTTGTTCTTGAACACCAATACCTTAACCATAGTATCCAGTTGTTAGTGACGTCGATATTGTTTTAAATTTGTTCTCAAACGCTTAATAATCTAGATACCAATTGGACATGCATTAAAGAACCAAATTTTTGTCATTTAAATTTGGCGAAATTTTGTTCGAGTGCAAGGTATATTTTCCGGAGCTTATTTTGTCAATTTCCGGTTAGCAAATAAAAATCGAACGAAATTCAGCATTGTTTCCGTAACTAGTGATTGTGATTCGGCATGGGTTATATGGTTGGTTAGCTTACCTTAAATTTACTTGCTCATAAAACTATTTAATATTTCCTCCATAGTAACCGACATCACCACAATATTTTTAACATGCGATTTATGTTGCGATTTTTTAGGCCAACAAACTCTCAACGACTGCATAATTCTTTCCTGCAGCGAAACTTGCGACAAAGTGTTGAATTCAACTATGAACACATGCTTTCGAGCACTGATCAGTCGTTGTATTAACTGCGAAACAGCACGGTCACATTCGTTAGTTAAGAACAAAAGGATTCCGCTGAACGGCCGGCCTCGATCATCGTGTAGTTGGCTCCGCAGCAGTTTGAACACAGAAAAACGGAATTTCGAGAGAGATTGGGTTTGAAACAGCGCAGGAACATTTTGGAAGCTTATCACATCCGAGATCAGGTGAAAGCAGTGAAACTCAAAGCACACTATCTTCCAGTCCTACACAAATCAGTCGTTATACACTGTATTATCGACGTCTATTTGCTACTGAAACAAATTGAGAATGTTGTTGCCCAAAATGGACAATAAGATCAATGAAACAAAATAATATTGTGTTGTCCTTATGGTGAAAGTCTACTTGTATAGTTGAAATTCAATATATAAATGAAAATTTTCAACTCAAAATCATTTTATAGTAAATCATTTGCAGGTAAATGACGTCATGAGTTTATTGACGCTCCCAATCTCCGGTACAGTGTTGCAATATGAGAAGTATATTGTAGCCGATGCCGGAACAATGCCGGAGGTATTTACATTATTCTACATTGGATGGAGTGCATTTTAACTTCCGACCATCACCGTGTAAGATTAGAAACACAAAATACGGCAATGTTAAACAATATCTCGAAGCACGAAAAGCGATCAATCTTAATAGTGCTGAGCTGCACAATAAGATTATACAAAACTATTCACCGAGAAAATGCTTTAAGATTATGACGAATGTAGCAGGCTTGGCAGCAAATGGGCGGACGTGGTGCTTAAGACATTTAAAGATCGCCCTAAAACTCAAATTCACACAACATCCAGAGCTGCTAGATGTACTTATGCAAACCGTACAACTTTACTTGGCAGTTGCAAGCGCTCAAGATGTGGTACTCGAAAGCGGCACACCGATGAATCACGCGATTCCATTGCTGTATAAACATTTAGTAAGCTTGATTTTACTGTTTATTCCTGCATTTGGCTATGTAACTAATTTTGATTAAATATTGCTACCGAATGCCTTCAAATTTGAATTTTGGTTTCTTTCTATTATTTTTCATTTTACTGAACCAAATCGGCGTGGCAAGATGATACAGCTTCGAGAAGAATTAGGCACATCAGAACAGAACAACCTAGAAACACAAAAGGTAACCAGATTACTGATACTGTTGTTGAAAAATATTTTTAAACTAGTAATGTAGCCTACGTGGTCCTAGGGGTGTTTAGTCCCACCGTAGATTACACACGAACTAACAGCAATGCGAGCACTAGGGGATATTTTATTTTATGTGCTTAATCCTAAGACCCTAATGTGTCACCACTTATATTGAATATAGTGTATTTCTCACACTACAACAAATTACAAATTCTACATAAATTAAACAAATAAACGGGTGAACCGTACTCACCCTAATTGTGAAGCTTCTGAGTCCAACTGAGGCCCTGATCTAACTGTGCAACCGTTTAAATACCTTTTCTAAACCCGATTTCTTGGAACTCAGAAGAAATGTAGTTCTCAAATCTCTCTAACCCGTTAAATTTTTTCCCAATCAGGCTGCGATTTCTCACAATTATACAATTCGCTCTCTAACATAAGTTTGAATTTTTGCGTAAAAGAGACCCTTTTAATGAAATTCTCGGAATCCCAACTCATAACAAATTTTTAAGATTTTACAGAAAATTCAGCACAAATACATATACATTCGCGCTAATGTAAGTGTAATAGTTAAGGCAGCCAGGACTACACTCAAATCCGATAAGTAAGCAAAATATGGCCCTGGCACACAAATTGTAAAATTTTAAGTTGTTTTACAGTCTCTTAAAGTTATAATTTTCAAGAATTAAATAAACTCTTATTACCAGAAATGACCCAGGGGATGTGGTCCATAATTCATTAACGAGAGGGCTACTTGTGACCATAGTTGGTATGAATAATCTAAAGCGTGACCCATGGCATTGCGCGTCAAAATCCGCCTATGCCCCAAAACATTGCCCTTGCCCAATAAAGTCATATTTATACTGTTCCTATTTTATTCGGTCTTTATTAATCTGGGAAACTATAAATAAAAAACAACCTCATTTTCGTTTCAATAATACATGGTATATACGCAATAAACACATTGTCGTAAAACATACACTATACACATACTCTCAAATAATAATATAAATACACTCGACATCTGTGCTGTATTTCTCATACAGAAAACTTTAGGCATCACTGCCAATAAACCACGTAGCTGACACATTCATTATCACAAACAACATTATATGACTTAAAGCCTCCCAAACAAATGGCGTACATGTAATGTACACTATATTCTTGTAAACAAATATACACACAGTACATAAAAGAAGCACGAAGTCACCAACTTATATAAATATATCTAGCACAGTAAATAAAATAAATGACGCAAAATTTTATAACTTCTCACCAAATATTTTCCCACGATAGATTATTATAAACATGCATTAATAAGGAGAACAGACCGTAGAGAACAACCCGCTACAGTAACTCGCAAGCTATTGTGAAACGTTGCGAGCGTGGTTTCATTTTTAAGTTACAATTTTGTTTAATCACCTGTAATGATGTGTTTGATGAATGCACTATCCTAACCCCCTTGAACTCTGAACCCATTGAAAACGCTAAAACGTCGTCGACCCTAAACCATCCACAACAAATGACAACGCATCAAGTAGTTGTGCTGGTCTCTAGATAATGACACCATCGTGTTCAGCTTGCCGGAAAACCTATGCAATAGTGAACTGTACGCAGTTCGTAAATAAAAATTGAAGACAGGCTTTATTCTGGAAATCGGGTTAATTGACCCTAAACCCATTGAAACCCATTTGATGACATGTGCCCCACTCATGAACACCAATTGTTTTATGAAAATTGAGTTCATTAACCCTAAACCAAATACAAAAGTTTGAAGAGCCATAAGATACTCGTGCTAGACTCTGGATAATTAAACCATGGTATTCCGGCTACGGGAAACCCTACATACACCATTATTAGTGACCTATGCTCAATACGTAACCAAACAACTGAAGACAGGCTATATTCTAGAAAAAGGGTTCATTGACTCGAAACCCATTGAAAACCCATAAAAAGATTAAAATATGCACGCTGGACCATAGGTAAGCAAATAATTGTATTCAACGTATCGAAAAACCTCCATATAGACTATTTTTATGCCATGTGCCACACTACTGAAGACCGACTATTTTCTGCAAATCGGGTTCATTGACCCTAAACAAATTGAAAACCCACGAAAAGTCATAAAATACGCACCGTGGACACAAGATAACAAATCATTATATTCATCCTTAAGAACATAGCCTATATTCTTAATATCCTAATATTCTTAATGCCCTGCACGCAATACATAACCAAGCAATGAAGATCGACTACATTTCGAAAATCAGTTTCGTCGACCGTAAGACCATAGTAACCCGATGACAAGATATAATATAGTCAAGGTAGGCTCTATATAGCAACACCATCGTATGCAGCGTACTTGATAACCTGATAGGCACTCATTGTTAATACAAAAACGTAATAAAATGCCAAAAATTAAAAAAATCCCTATTTTTGGCTAAGGGGCGGCGAACCATATCCGGATCCACAGCACCCCAGGGAGTACTACCATAAAAGTTTCGTAACCAGCAAAGTTAAATATCACGATACAAAGCCTGTGTTGCGATATATGGGCTGCGAAATACCGGTACCTATGTTGCCACATTTTGCAAACAACCGTTAAAACCTGTGTTTTACCATATTTACGCCGAAAATGGGGTCCGAAATGTTCGTGTACAACAAAAGGGCACATGCTAGTCACTTCTTCTGTCAAAGAAAAAATGTCGAAATTCATCTATCCAAAAATGAATTAAAAATGACCGAAACACACAAAATACAAATTTAAACAATTTTTCCCCTTAGCACATTCAGCGCATCCTTTCGTTTCGCTCACTCCGTTTCAATAACCATGTAACTATGATACCGCCAATAAAGTAAAAACTGGCCAATTTAATACTCCTCTGAAAAATTGTATTACACTGTAGAGGATTCAGCTTGTTTTTTTTCGGTACCGAGAAACTGTGGTACGTCAGCACGGATATACAACAAAAATATTAATAGCGAAAAATGTAGTTTCATGGCTACGCGTCCAATTAACGAGCCAACTATATAGGTCATAAAAACTAAATGGACTACAAAGTAGAAGAATAAGTGTTACCCGACCTGGACAGCAATAGGGCTTGGAATTTATGTTATTAACGAAAGTCAAGGCGTATAGCAGCGGTTTTGCATATATTCCAATTGCAGTGGACCGTTTTAGCCGTAAAGCGTATGTTGTGGTGCTGAATTAAGTTTTCAAAAATGTTTGGAACGAAACTAACTGATGATTATTATCAGCTAGAACTTCAAAAAATCGAACAATCGTTGACCTTATAAATTTTCAATTGCTGAACATTTAGCAGTTTATTGCTCGCATAAGATGGCAGACAAGAGTTGCAAACATTGTCTGAAGTTCCGGTCTGAAGTTCAGGAAACATTGATTTAGACGGGAACGAAATAGCACACGAGATACTTTTGTTAAAGCACATCAACTGTTGGGGATGCGACACTTACGCTCCGTAATATGGAGATATAGCCCGGCTCATCACACCGGTTGTGCATGTAGAAAGCGGAAAGCTATCTAGTGGTATACTAAAGAAGTACTGTTTACCTTGCTTTACAACACCTTTTTCGTGGAATGATACAGTTGCGAGGTTTTATAGAGGTGATTCCTTTTTTGTGCTGCCGATAAATTTTCGCAGAACAACTTTTCCGCTAACAAACTATCGAACTACACAACGTCGTTAAATTATGCTTTGAATTTGGAAAAATATGAGTGAAAAGTCGGATTGTGTGAAATCATATATCCTGTTCCAATTTTCAAGATTTGCGAAAAACAAGCATTTTTTTCGGTACAAATTTGGATGTTTGAAATGTAATAACTTGCAATATTGGCGCTGGGAAAGTGTTCCAAATGGTTATTATGCTGCACCAGATAGTATTATTGATGCCATATGATACAAATTCCACGCATGTAAAATCAAATTAATCGACATTTCTTACAATCGAGGGGGTGAAAGTTTTCAACAGAAAAATTTGTGGATTAAGCAAAAACCTATTCGTCTAAGCTATATCGAGCTGGGAATCCAAGCAATACACAGTCTTGCTTCTGTATGACACAAGAATTGTGCCACTAACTTGTATACGACAAATATGAATTTAGCAGGTTTTAGCCGACCCACTTTCTATGCCTGTCTTCGTTTTCCTGCAGCGATTATTATTTCGAGTGCAAATTGGTGCGTAAGTTCGATAGATTCAGAAGCCACTATCTGGAAAAGATACAAATTTTGATAAACGTAGATCATGTTCATACTTGTTATGGCGTCCAGCAGCCAGGATAGACCGAAGTGAAAAATCAGATTGAATCGCTAACGGTAAGTGAAGGCTTTGGTGAAAACACTGTGTCCCTTAGTTTTAGACAAATTGCGTATGGAGATGGCAAATAATCATCTCGTTAATCGGCTATTTCTTATGTTCAGCCATGACCTAAATACATCTGCGATATTTGTAACACAAAATTTGTATCATAAAGAAGATCGATTGGTGTGACGTCGTTACTATTGCGCATTATATTGTGTATATGGTGCAGCCATGAAACAAGTCTACCATATCCATTATACCAAAACAAATGCTCCCGCTAAATTCACGGCATTTAGTGAACAGTAATGAGAAAGCGACTAAAAAGCCATGGCGTATTCATTAGTTTATGCTCGTCCAGACACACCAAATTCACTTCGAAATAGGTTGAACTTATCTTGGTGTTAAAACGCAAATCTGCAGCGCCCTTTGTGGCTTGCAAAGTATAGCAAAACTAATCCTTCGTTTCTGTAACTCAACCAAGGCATCCAGTCAACCAAAATCTGTTTTTAATCTGTATTATCTTTATTAATATCAGCTTTATGTACTTAAAATCAGTTTACTTCGAGTTTAACTTTCAGAGTCTGGTGCTACTTGGGAGTGTCTGCCATAACACCTATTAATAAAATTATGGTAACTATGCTTCTCTGTTACCAAAATTCAGTAGCTAGACGTGTGCAGAACACCCCAAATTTTATAATATGGCGTTATGTGAATGTCACTGTCTAAAAGATATAGTGGCTTCTACAAGGAGACGATAATTCCAAACGTACGGGATATTATGTCTAAACGCTGCATTGCTTCTGCCGGTGATCAGCTGTCGGTTCGCGCAATTTAATATTTTTAGAAATTTCAGCGCTGGACTTGAGTGTAATAAAACAGAACTGCACCGAAATCCACATTACATTATAAAGCTGAGGAGTATTACGGATAAAGGAATCCCGAGGATTCTTGGGGCAGATCACCCCGCTGGAACAGGCATAGGTGCTCAAAGTCCATTTTGTGAGGGGCTAGTTGGTCTCCGCAGAGAGTAGGTTAGGTGAGTAATCATTGAGGGTGCGGCGCGCACCTCTTTACGGCGCCTCGGAGGAGCGGTAGATGGGCAGCACTTCGAGGAGGGGAGAAGGTGCGTCGGCTCGAGGGTGGTGTGACGCCTCCCGGGGGCACATGATAACCCCTCCCAGCGCAAAATCCGGGACCCGTAACTGGTATAGGCTGTATAGGAGAATATGCAAATCTGAACGAAGTAGGTAA
>JASANE010009872.1:0-10206 GCA_030248225.1 Trileptium ribeirensis
GCACCAAATGTAGCCCGCGTGAGTCCTAGCTAAGCCTGTAAATTAAAGTTGGTTAGGGTGTATACAGCTGAGAAAATGTAGTTACAACATAATTTGTTTAGCTTTGTGTGTGATCCTTCAATTGAGATACTAATTTCACCATAAGATTTATTACTACAACTACCAATATACATATACATATATACCAATAAATATTCAGGAACACTTACATTAAACGTGGAATCCACACAGGAAATATAGCAAAATACACTGGTTGTACGATCACGTAAATTGCGATTGTTGATTCCCCGATTGTATGAGCAAACTGAGGCCCTAAGCTCACGATGCAAAACCTTTAAATAATCTTTCAACACCCTAATTCTAGGAACTCGATTAAAAACCTGGTTCTAAAATCTTTCTAAACCATTAGATTTTAATATAACGGTTGCCAACCGGGTTATGAATTCTTGGAACTGTGAAATTCGCTCTCTAACATAAGTTTTAATTTTTGCGTTAGAGAGACCCTTTTTATGAAATTCTCGGAATCCCTAACTCAATCCAGCAGAAATACACTTACATTTCCGCTAATGTAAGTGTAATAGCTAAGGCACCCAGTGGCTACACTCAAATCCGATAGGTACCTAAACTATAGCCCTGGCACACAAATTTTACAATTTTATATTATTTTAAACCCTCTCCAAAGTTATAATTTCACGAATTTATGAAAATCTTATTGCCAGAAATGATCGAGGGGATGAGGTCCAAACTTCTTAATGGGTGGGCCAAATGATGCCAAATTTGGTATGTATTATCTCCAACGTGCCCTATGGCATTTGGCGTCAAAATCCGCCTATGCCTAAACCATCCCCCCTGTCCAATTTAGCATGATTTCTCTAATTCGTAAAAATTTTGTATTGGTGTACTTTGAAAATTTGATCTGAAAACTATTGCGATTTGCTGACTCTTACACATATTCCATATAACTTACACATAATGAACACAACAAATCATACGCATACTTTCATCACATAGGCTAAATTACATGTATTGTATACGACTCACACGTAATAAATACAACAATTTCACACATGTGAAAACTCATACATCAATTATACATGCGTTAACACACGAAATGTATGCATGCAGTAAACAAAATACACGTCACATACATATTACACACATAATAAACAGATGACGCAAGACCTATATTTTCCCACCGGAATGATTTCCACGTATAGCGGTTATAGGCGCAGTGAGGCAATATCAAATCGGATAAAACCAATTCCCTCATGTGGAGTAAAGTTAAAGGGCTTCGGCCCGTCGTGTTTGGGGTTCACGACTTAATACGTCCCCCAGCTTCACATGAGGCAATTTGTTCCCGAGGCCATAAATCGTTACATATATATTACACTAAAACCTCTATAATACTGAACTCTTTAAAACTGTAGAGGCACCTCGACTCTCAACCCATCGAAAACAACTGGAAACGCACGAAGTGTTCGTACTGGTTTCTAGGTAACCAAACCACGATATCCAGAGTACCGAAATACCTATATCTATAATATTCTTAATACCTTGTACGCAATACATACCCAAGATTCTGAACACGGACTATATTCCATAGAACCAGGTTCAATTCCCTGTAAAATCGTTGAAAACATCTTAAAATTCATTAGATACGTGTGTTGGACTCTATATAACCAAAACGTCGTATTCACCGTGCCGAAAAACATATTTTCACTATTCTTTATGCCTTGTAGGCAATACGTAACCAATCAACTGAAGACAAGTTACATTTAGCAAATCGGGCTCATTGACCCTAAACCCCCATTGAAAATCCACGAAAAGGCATGAAATATGCACGCTTGATTCAAAATAATCAATCCATTGTATTACGACTTCAGAATCATTTCTGATGCACGCCATACATAACCAAACAAATGGTAAAGTGTTAGAAATCGACCATAAAACTCTTGAAACCACATAATAATATAGTCATGTTAGACTCTAGATAGCAAAACCATCGCATTCAGTTTGCTTGATAACCTGACAGCATTCATTGCAACGTAAAAACGCACAATAATGCTACAACATTTGAAAAATCGCATTTTGGCGAAGGGCTGACGAACAATATTCGAGCCCACACCGGCTCACAGAGTAGTCCCTCATAAAAGTCATGGTCAGAAAAGCTGCCGATTTGGACGAATGGGTTCTGCTCGATGATTCGATGCGAAGCCCGTGTTTCGAGATATGAGCTGCGAAACGTTGCTGCCCGAAAGACCAGATTTTCCAAACAACGCTTAAATACCGTTTTTTTACTTTTTGAATCTGTTCGGACTCAGCTCAACGGCACATCGTCATCACCTTTATTATCGAGCAAAAAATTATCGAAATCTGTCCATCCGCAAAATCCTTTATGAATCACAACGACAGACAAAAACAAATTTTCATGATTTTCCCTGGCTCCGTTTCAATAATCTTTAGCAACTTTAAATAACACACTGTTCCATAAGTTTAATGCGTTACTAATTTGTAATGTTTTATCGAGTAAAAAGATAAAATAATTCATCATTTGATTACTGTTTGAATTCGCTTAACTAGTGACCTTTAGCACTTCATTCAGATCAGTCGCGTAATGCATGCACATGATTTCAAAAAGGCGTGCTACCTGTATAGCACGAAATTTTCAAACAAGGGCGATGGCATTTTAGGTCTGAATTTAAAAAAATTATACTGCGATTGTGATAATTGCTACATTCTATGGTATTTACAAATATAGAACGACACTAATGAACATCAGCAGTCCAAAACGCAATTCTGCTGTCACGGCCTAATCGATTTAGAATGTTGGGATGCAGGCTCCGCTTTTAGTAAAAAACTAAGCATTTTCACTATCATTGGTTTGCCTACCGTTGGTCAGATTTTTTACCTTCAGAGGGGTGTCTGGACATGCACTTGAACTACGTATGCTTTTTGGGAATTATAAATACGCCAAGTGGAAAATTACGCAAATAAAAAATTGAGAAAATGTGAAAAACGTGAAATTAGTAAAATGGAAAATATTAAACTTTCAAGGCGAAAAATCGGAAAAAGGCGACAAGAGAAACCCGGAAACGGAAAATTGCTTTTTTCTAATTTCACATTGTCTCGAATTATTATTTTCATATGACCAACTGTGGAATACGGTAAGACGGAAGAACGGTAAATTTGAAAATTCAGGAAATGAGAAAATGGGAATTTGAGAAAACTGATGGAAATAACCGAAATGTGTACGCTGTGCGCACAATGCGTATCAGAAATTTTATCACACAAAACGGTAGGCCCCGGAAATTGATACATGCTGTCATTGTTTACTGTGTTCTGTTTGGAATCGCTTGCTCGTATTTTGAATCGTGTTCAGGGTCGCGCTCATATTTTGGTACCACCAGTGTGGAACTGAATACTATTTGAGGTTGAACTGTATGTAAATTTCGGAATCAAACTAGTGTTGGTTACTGTCAGGATTGGACCGTGTTCTTTTCTCTTATTTTTAGTTAAACATGTAATTTAACAGTATTAAAATTATGAGGTGTATTTGTTCCAACGTGATAGACCGCTTTATAATCTTTGTTGTCAAAGACATCAGGGTGCTACTTTGCTTCATTCGGTCTTTTTAGACTGTGGATATACATGTCTGTCTTTACGGTTAACGTGCCGTAGTTAACATATCAACGCTCATCACCAACTCCACAACAATTTTACCTAGTCATTGCTATAATTTTACATGCGTTTAGTATCATTATAATAATGTTTATAAGAAATAAATTAAATTTTTCGTGTTACTTTGTTACCAATTCGCCATACAGACTCGTTAATTGATGGCAATATTTTCAAAAGTTGCTAAGCAAATTATGTGATCTTCATGCAAGCTATTCAAATTATGTAGCAATATTCTCTATCAGTGACATAATTAGTGTAGCAGTTTGCCATATGCCATACAGTTGCAGGGATAAAGACCGGGTGCTGTTGTTTTTTAGTAGAAACCATTTGGCTGTAAAAAACGTGGGATACAGTTGTAATTTTGACTACACAGTTGCCATACGAGTGCATAAGGAAACTGCAGATGGAACCGCTATCGACCAAGAATGGCCCGTGACAGAGCGCGGCAATGAAGATTGAATTTACTCCGGCTGCCGCCGACGGCGTTTCGCCTTTTCCCCACTGACTGTGTATCCAACTGCATGGATCCTGGCGCTTTTGCGCGTTGCAACCCAATGTGGCGTATTAGTAACACAGACCTTTGCTACGTCGTGACAGTCGCCCTGGAGACCGTGATCGGCTGTTGTGACGTTTACACCTGTTATTGAACCGATTTGATCGCCGTTGATGTCCAACTATCAGCGTTGCCAACATTCCTTTTCATTCTAAGACATGTTATTTTATAGTTTCGCCATAATAGACGTTTCGGTTGCCTGCATCGCGATTTGTTGAACACGTGAATGCGTTTGCACCTGTTCTACCACTCTGTTCACCATTTTGGCCTGTTTTTCAATTGAGACAGCATCGAGCGATACCAGAACCGTTCGAAATATATTTGAACCGCAGTCAAACTAAACGAGGATTGTTCAGAGATAACCGTTACAAATTTCTAAGAGCTGTCGATGATTTTCGATCGCCGAGTTCTTGCGTTTCGAGAAGTTCGCTTAGCTTGCGGTGCTCGCTTTCGCTTATATGGGTGCCAAAGGCTGATTTGATTGCATTGTTGATGTCTGATACCTTCGCTCCGCTGTCGGTGATGATTTGCATCGGTGCGGCGACAAGAAGCTCCGCTTTTTAACATCGAATTGAATCTTGTCCAACAGCGCTCCGTCATGTTGAACCATCCACGGACGTCGTTTTCGGAAAAATTCGGTAAATTGACCGGCCTACACTTTTATTCCGTAAGGCCAGTAGCGAAGGCAGAACGTGTGTCCCATTGACTGTCAGATTGACAACCGTTTTGTTCTATTGTTCGGGGTTTTGATGACTAGGCACTTTCTTAGCGGCATTGCGACATCATTACTATCGTCGTTGAGCAGTGCCAGCAATTGTTTGAGTTCGTGTTTCGGACACGGTTCTGAAATTCACAGGCCCTGGATTGAGATAAACGTCCCCAGCGATAATCAGAAGGAGTCGGAGGTACGTTGCTTTGCTGTACGACCAACAATAGATCCACCAGTAGAGCCCAAACAGTGTTGCCATTAAGAGTTTAGCAAATATTTGGCAGTGACTGAACAAGGTTTGGCACACCGGTTGACTGAGCTGCATTGCGGCAGCGAAGAGTGTTAAACGACTGAATCGACCATCACCGATATGTGACTCGTTTGATCGGTCGTAGGTTGTATCTAGCAAATGGGGTGATGTAGTGACACAAATAAATGGAAGATTTATTGAAAAATGTACAAATCAGATTTCGAACCAATTTGCATATTGCTGTGAAGACATTTAAGCCGACGGTTGCCGAACTCACAGTTCAGCTAGACTTGCTGAGGGCAGTCGGTGCAATTCAGTTGTCTTTATAAAACTCGTAAAGCGCTGTCGCTGCTTATATGACAACATTGCCCTTAGTTGTTGTCGTTATAGTAAATTACCCTTTTACTCAACGTTTTGGTAATCCCAAAAAGACGCTTCACACAGCGTATTTTATAATGTATCATTTTTCTCAAGGGTACCTAATGGTTAGATTAGAGATCGATGTCTAGCGTTATAAAATAAACAATTCGTGATTTCGAACGAATTTTGGCTGAATTTATGTTACAGTTATAGTTGTTTGTCATTGTTTTACTGGGATTAAATTGTATCATTGTAATCGCTGTGCCTTAAACCTACACGTAGAGATGTTGTTTGCGGAAGTATAATAAAACTACAACTTTATATATATATATTTTAGAAAATTTATGTATATTGCATTTCCGACAATATTATTTATACCGACATTCGATCAGTATATATCTCCGACAAAGGTGGGTATTCCGGGCTATGGTTGCGCAATGACTGGATTTCAAATCAAACCGATGGGCCCGAGTACACGATCATGGCAAGTGTTGTTCCATTACAAATATTTGTTGCACCGTGAGCTCAGGCTTACAGCCATTGCGTAGCTATGCTAGATATAACGAATATTGTTGTATGTAATTTATAGACAATGTATACGTACAGCATATCTGCACTATAAGCGTTAAATTCGTGAAAACTCATTCAGTAATCACTGGGACATGCTATATAGCATTACACGCAATGACACCACGAACGCAGTTACCCCGCTCGGCAAATCTAATTTTGTTCAGGAACCACAAATCTTAGAAGTAACAAGCATGACAAAAAAATTTTATAGTTATTATTTTATTAGGCGAAAATCAAGACATATTTTGCTGTTATGGTCCATAGTCAGGGTAAAGCTGGACCTAATTAAATTGGATGATATTTCTCAGTCTATATGTGCATGCCATTTTGAGTCTGACAAAAATCAGCTTAGTTGTTCTGTTGTAATATGACTCCAATTTTTTCAGTGATTGTGGATTTACATAGTGCCATTAATGATGATCTAAGCGAATAACACCGGGTACGAGGATGCAAAAGTACCGCATCTCCGTTCTGAGCCGTAACACATATGAATTAGTTTATTGTCAAAGCCTGTACATATCTCATTTATTGAAGCAACATGGCTGATATTCTGCTCGTGTCTAAAGTTGATGCTCAATATCTATAACGTTGTTTATTGTCAGCATTTTGGGGTAAATTTTACGTTATCACACTACCGAACGCAAATGTAAATACATTGATTTGCATTAGTTAAAAACGCTCAATATAAAATGCAAAAGAAGTTCAACAGTAACTGACTACACCAATCCCGTGTGGCCAACTGACCAACAATGTTACATGTCTTCTTATTTAAAAATATAAATTCTAATTCAGTTAAACAATTGTCTCTTTTCAAAAAACATGTCATAGCTATTGTTAATTACTGGATCTGACTTAGCAACGAGATACGCCACTTCAATGCTCAACAGCTATATTGCCACTGATGTGAAGGTGTTTCCGCAAGATTTACATGACCACGAAATTTACGGGCAACAAAGGAGGATCTGGCTGGATGACATTAAGCATTGACGGCAATCAGCGTTTCGAAAGCAAGTCGAGCTACACGGGACCGGAAGGAATGGAAAAGACGAACTCGTTGCGCATCCACGGACCCAATGGTCTATGATGTCGATAATGATGATAATTAGCTAACTCGCAAGCTATACCCACTGTAGGTTTATAAATATGTTTCTAACCTAAGTTGGACTTTGCTGTGCGATTCATAATATATATGGGTTTGGGGTGTATCTGTAATACTTTTGACAGAGTTCAAAGACAAACATTCAGATAAATACTAAACAGATGAAAATTCCTCTCCTCTTACATATATAGAATATGTATTTCATCGGTTTAACAAATATGTAAAAATATTTTTGGCGATGCAAGGAAAGGGGGTGGCTAGACGCCCAATCCACCCCCCAAATCCACGCTTGCTAAATCACCGCATTAGCGACAGACGGTGTCCGTTACTGTTAATCCGCGTGAAATTAGCAGCTAAGGATGTGTACTACATCGCAAATAAAAAATGTAGCTGTAGGTGTATATATAGAATATGTATTTCATCGGTATAACAAATATGTAAAAATGTTTTTGGCGCTGCAAGGAAGGGGGGTGGCTAGCCGCCCAATCCACCCCCCCCCAAATCCACGCTTGCTAAATCACCGCATTAGCGACAGACGGTGTCCGTTACTGTTAATCCGCGTGAAATTAGCAGCTAAGGATGTGTACTACATCGCAAATAAAAAATGTAGCTATAGGTGTGCCGTACAGCACCAGAAATTTATTTACGGTATGAGTGTGACCTTGACAGTCTATACGGTAGGATCGCAAATGCAGGGGGACAAAAGTTGCAGACAGCGTAGATATCATAACATGAAAGCCGCATTATACATCACTATCCTGAGGAATGGTGGTGAAAAAGAGCTGTTGAGAGCGCCACATTTGTATACAATACCACTAATCATCTGTTTAATTGAATGATGAGTTAGCCTGATACTTCAATCTAAGGCTACAGAAACCGACGATTTAATGTTCGAAACGACCAAGGCTTTCCATCTCAGCGTTATATATACGTTTTCATCTTGAAGGATACCATCCAAATGTAGTATTTTTGTGGGATTTCCTACTCTGTGGGGGATATGAGAAGTCTTGTGAGGATAAGCTTTTGTGTTGCGTATGTTTCCTTGAATACAATTTGAATGTGCATAGATTGTCGGTAGCCAAGCTTCCGCAATATATATACTTATTGTTTAGATGACTACTACATACTACTATATATATTTTTGTAATAACGGTGACGCAGCTGCATGGCGCAACTTCCTAACACCATGCCCATACGACCCCGGCTATCATAACCTCAAGGGCGGACCCTAAGTTGTGAATTTTAACCACCTTTCCTGGTCAGACCCAAGAAGTTACGGAGCTTAGCAGGCCGCAGGCGCGCTTCACGGGGTGTGTTCGGACCCCGCCCGATTGGTTGCGCACGTGTCTAGTATCCTGGTATGATCACTGAGGTCCCCCAGGGAGGTTGACACCGAAACCTGCTCACAGGTCATAATGTCAAACCAATATTCCCTATCTTAGTCTAATGGAAGTTGTTTTGTCTAGCGTGACCTAAAGTCAAATGCGTGATAGGTTTGGTTTTGCTAGGTAAATTTTGAGTTCTGCTGCGTTATCCTTAGCCGAACACCTTGTCTGTTGTAGCCATGTGGCCCCCACAGGGTTCCGACATGCCCTGAAAGTTTAACGTCGGATCATCTACCTAATATCCTGATAACCTATTTATCCGTTTTGGGGGTAACATTTTTCCGAATAAGTTTTGTCTCCAGTTGCGAACATTAATTTCACGAGCAAATTCGATTGCCAAATTGTGAGGAACACTCTCGCTACAATTCTGCAATTTCCAAGCACAAATACTGGTGGCGAACTGCACGTGTCAGGGCTTGGAATATTTCCCTCGTCAAGCCGTGACACGCAGAGTTGGCCCTGTCCTTCGGATATCCTTATTACGCCTGAGTACAAATAACAATGGACACTAGGTGATTTTCACGTTTTATTTCAAGTTATGCACTGTACAAATCAGATACAAAAGTTTGAAGCATCATGCAAACGGAAACCGTAAAACAGTCGTACGCACCCATTCCCTTGTCCGCGTCTAGTCGGGGAGCGAGACGGCGCGAGCGAATACGTTCTCGGAAAAATACCGGACCAAAAATCTATGCCCGAGATGCTCAACTAAGTCCGCTATAACTCGGGCTGTGTGTTCTGGCGTGCCTCGAAGTTCGCTCTAGATTACGCGGGGCTTTCCATACACTTAGGGGACCGAGCGGGAAAAGTGTGGACTCGTTTCCTTTACCTTGTAACCTTAGTCGAAGGGGAGCGTGAGTCGGAGTACGCGGAAAGGTATGGACCTACGATAAAAGAGAAGCGGAGTTGCATTAATAAAATCGTCCAATGTACAAGTTAAAACACGGCGGCGAAAAATCAATAATTACTAATGGTACAAACAATCGGGTACTGAAAATCGTCAAACCACTAGCGCGGTGTCTATGCGGGCGTCCAATACCATAAACCTTGTCCGGTGTGCCGTCTGATTCCAGCAGATCCTAGTTCGCAGACCTACCGAGTTTCTCCAAGCGTTTTGTCCTTAGGACAAGTTGTGCAATAATTTACTATAACTTCGTCTTGGTGTCTCCGACAGTCCAAAACGGGGATTGTGTTAAGTGAGCTATGTTATACTCGCATAGGACACAGTTTTGATCGCTCATGAGGGTTATCCTTATAGTAACTTTTCAACTACCGACACAGACGCTTGCACGAGCCGTCATCGTTTTGGACAATGTCCGAGGCGACCAATGTGAGCTATTGAACATCTTTCAAGTCAGGTGACCGTGCCTAGACTATAATCGGGCCTGGGTTTTCACTATTTGGGTGCGTTTTAGTCTTAGGGGTCGAGACAAGGGGCGTTTCGTCCTCGGACGCATCTGCGTCCCCCTGTTTAATTTCGGTGTTTCTTTCGTTACTTTCTTTCCCTCTCTCCTTGCTTGGTTTCTTTTGTTTCTTTCGTTTCCTTTGCTGTTGTTCTCATCTTTTGTTAGCTCTACCCTAACTTATCCTATTGCCAGCAAT
>JASANE010009875.1:0-90047 GCA_030248225.1 Trileptium ribeirensis
GGTGGTTTGTGTTGGTATATAATATATGTGGGGGTATAAAATATATATTGTGGGGTATATAATATATGTGGGGTATATAATATATATATGGGGTGTAGAATATATGTGTAGGGTTTTTGTGTGGGTTACATATGGTGAAGATATGATTGAATTATATAAGGAGTTCATGCGTTTTATTACTTTGTCTTCCGAATTAGTCTTTCTTTTTCCAAATGGCTGGCACAGTCGTCGGATTTATATATTTATACGGAAATATTTACCGGAATGGATCTTCTGTCACCAACACTGTTCCCAAATACGTCAGGATCGGCTGGCATGTGTCTTTGAATCAAATGGATAAGAGACGCGTCAATTTGTGGATCGCGTGTGCGACCAAATGGACGACTGTAACGATTTCAACGAGGATCATTACTGGAACGTATTGACAACCATCTTATCGCTCGATATCCAGAAGTACAACAACTTGCGTTAAATGGTAGATTCAACGATAGGTGGTAGATTGGTGACAACGCTGACAAGGTAATTCAAGAAGTTGAAGCAACAATACTACGATAAATGTGACGCTTGGCTCAACTAGGATCAACCAAGTCAGGCGGCTCATATGGCTTTTGGTGCACAGTGCACGGAATAGCCCAGATACAACCGATGTGACATTATTTATGCATGTACAATGCTAAACATTGAATTTAATGAAAAAATGCCTACTGCTGTTATTAGGAAACTGTATAAAGTTTTTATTAAAACATTTCATCCTTGCCAAAGGAATCATTCAGACGGCTTAGGGGCTACCGTTATGTTTTTTTTCATTTTACTTCAAATCAAACATATTACACAATTTAGTAATATTATAATAATAACCAACATGCAATATAGGGTATGACCAATGATCATTCATACAGTGACTGTTTAAAATTGTTTTCATTCTTTGTTATAAATTCGACTGCTTTGATAATCGCCTGCCGTTTTCGTTGAATCCGAATCAAATTCGTTCTCCTTTCCAGATCGCCATGATATAATCTCCTGTTGTTGATAGTTGACGTATAAAATCATTGACCTTTGCATGCCAATCCAAGCAGTTTCTGCATGTAGATATACATTGCGACATAGCGTTCCATTACTGTTGGTACACTTCGGCGAATAGTGATTCACAAGTATTGCTGAAGAAGTACTTTATCAAAATCATATGTTGCGAGATGTTTTAATAAACCTCGCTTCGATATAATGGTTGGTGGAATGTATATCTACGATAAAATCCAACCGCTCGTACCAGTATAAAGTCGATGTTTATTAGGAATTGAGGTATCTTGGTAAATAAATGTTCAAATACATCAAATAGATAAATTATCTGTGCGCTTCATTTGAAGATACATTCCGGTGAAGTTCTAAAATGAATAATTTCAACTGAAGATTTGAAGATGTTTATTAATCCATATACATTGTAATGGTTTGATGGGTTCCACTTTTCACTTCAACCGTGTGTCCAGTCTTGCAAACACACATTTTTCGTACAATTTTGGATTTTACATATATTTGTACGCTCCACTAAGAGTAATGGATTTAACTTATCACCAACAATTGTTATAAGTAATGCAACATATAATGCAATAAAGGGTTTTTATCCATACTTAATACACAAATGTATCTTTTAAACCTTTAACACATTATACAAAAACACTTCCCTTTTTTCGTTAATATGTAGTTCAAATAGGAAGTTTCCCATCGGAAATATCAAAATTGCATGCTTCAAATCCTCACAAAATCATTCCAGACAGGCTACGGTTCATCTGGGTGAATTGAATATAAGTACAATCACTACTACTGATTTTCCTAAATCATACAAAAATATCTGAATCATGCACGATGATCTAAAGTTGGAGCTTCAACTAAAAGTCCAAGCTTCACTTCTACCATTTAACGATATAACTTATATTATGAAACATTCTCTTTATCATTTCCGAGGTTTAACATGGTACATATTTACATGGATCTATCATCATGCAAAAGATGGTAAAGCCATTCATACAAGGTAGACTAAGCTTAAACAAGTTTTATTTCGCTGCACCTGTGACGGCTTCTTGAGTTTTCTCGAAAATGTATATTCTTCTGAAGGCAACATACCATCAAAAATTGTTCAATCTGAGGTTTGAAGGAATACCTTCATCAGTAGCAGACTAGGTATTCATTTTTTATCTGATTGCAAGGAAGTATAACGGCTCCAATCTCGATTTTGAATTTCAAATAGCTTCGTTTGTTAACCGTGCTTTAGGAATATAGAAGTTTGAAACCATTAATACTAAATTAAAATTGATCAGCCGGTTCATGCAAATAGTATTAGAGAATGGGGTACCTTCGCGTAAATTGAGAATTAGAATCTTGATTTTGGTGGTAGGTATTTGAAATGCAAACGTGCATCCCAGACAATTAGTGAAACCTAATTCCGTACCCCCAGGGGTACATATTGAATCTAAATATCCCTTTACATTTTACCACTATGTAGCCGTACTATCGCTGACGGTAATGACATATGTGGTAAATCCATAAAATTTGAACATTTATAATTGGATTTTCTTGGTTGGTACCCCTATTCTGTACTCTTAATGCCGCTATCTTATTTGTGTCTTATATATCCCTATACATTCGTTACCACTGCTGTACCTATACTTTGTACCATACTGGTACGCATCGTACCAAGCGCAGTATCCCTTACATTTACCACTATTTAGCCGTATGTTGTACCGTTCTGTCGTTCACCTACACGTATCTATTGTAACCCCTACAGCGGATCTCTCAAATCCTTTTCATGCACCCATGAATTCATTGATTGAGGGTATCCAAAAGTCCACTCCTCGGTACAAAGGTACTTTATCTATCTTTGCGAATAATTTTCTTAATTTTATACGAATCACCCACTACTTTAACATTCTGCTGCTCTTGCTTATAAAATCTTCCCTATATAGTTTCCTTATTTACATCTTCAAAGCTAGTAATGACGTGCATCAATTGTAGTTGTTTACTTATTGATAAACACTTTGCGCGACCACAACTTGTTAAATCAACGTTCGAAAGGAGGTCGTTCATATTGATAAACACTTAGCATATCACCTAAATTAAATTTATATCAAACATCCACATCTTGTGCTGGAGATATCCTTTCCCGAATTTCATCCTCAGTATCAACCCTTAGAAGGTGTGAAACCATAACTGCTTTCTTTAATACCATAACTTTCTACAAAAGCGATTGAAGATTATCAATATATCTACGGGAATTGTTTGCTATTATATTTTTTTATATTTTTCATTTTAAAGTACGTATAAAACGTTCGGCAATATCTGCTTTTGTTTCCTTATTCTTAGCAGTATAAACGTTTATACCATTTTCCTTGCAGTAATTATATAACAGGTTATTTACAAACTCTTTACCATTATCAGTTTGAAAATTTTGAGGTTTAAGTTTGTTCAAAGTACTAATTTTAGTGCATTTAGAATAGTTAGAAGCTGATTTATTGTTAAAAATTTTTTTATTATTTTATGACTAATCGGTTGAAAAGTTATTAACTTACAAACGTATTAATTATTAGCTATGTAACTAAAACTTATTAGCTATGTAACTTAACTTTATTAAAATAGCAAAAAGGAAATAAGAATATAAGAAAACCTATAAAGATAAATCTTTCATTATTATATAACTATTGGTTGAAATGTTATTAATTCATAACTCTATTAAATCATTAACTACGTAACTAAAATTATTAAGCTATGTAACTTAGCTTTATTTAAAGTAACAGATTATGAAATCTACAGTTAGTTAGTAAACCTATAGTTATGAATTTGTATTATTTTTATGACTATTGGTTGAAAAGTTATTAAATTATTACTTATAAAGTACTAACTTCGTAATTATAACTTATTAGCTGTGTAACGTAGCTTTATTTAAATAGTAGAAATGAAATGATCGTGCTCGAAAACATATAGATATGAATTTTGTTACTTTATGACTGTTATTTAAAAACTTATTAAAATATAATTTATAAATTATTAGTTATGTAATAAATAACTATGTAACCTACGTTTACTTAAGCAGCAAGAAAGAAATTAAAGATATCAGAAAACCTATTGTTATAAATTTTTTTAACTTTGTTACTATTAGTTGAAAAGTTATTAATTTACAACGTATTAATTATTACCGATGTAATTATAGGTTTTAGCTATGTAACTTAACTGTATTTAAATAGCAAAACTGAAATCACCCTGGCAGAAAACTTATAGTTATGAATTTTGATAGCTTTGATAATTACTAACGAAAATTAGTAGCAATGCATTACGTATACCGAAAAACTAGGAATATGAAATTTTGCTAACTTCTTTTTGCAAAAAAGGTGAACTTCCCCCAAATGTGGGAAAAATGATAACCTCAAAATGCTTGAATAATGGTACGAATAACATAGAAAATAAATTACACCAGATGGGACATTAAGTGCTGACCGCGGTAATCCACGATACCATGTAATCCACGGTGTTGAAAACCAATGAAATGGAAACATCAGGGTAGAAAACCCAGCGGTGCTAACTTTTGCAACCTTTCAACCATTACTTAAAAGTTATTAAAGTATAAATTATTACCTATGTAATTGTAACTTATGTGCTGCGTAACTTGGCTTTATTTAAATAGCAAAAAACGAAATCAGTGTAGTTGAAAACCTATAGTTGTGAATTTTTATTATTTTAGTATTATTTAGTTGAAAAGATATTAAATTATTAGCTATGTAATCATAACTTATTAGCTATGTAGCTTAACTTTGTTTAAATAGTAGAAATGAAATATAGAATATAAGAAAACCTATAATGCGTCGTTCACAGAGAGCTGCGTGCACGAAAATCACACCGTAAGCTATAGCAAAGGCGATATATTTTCGTTATATTATTGCAGAGTGAATGATTTTCATTTTTTGCTTCCAACAATATCCCCTTGGTGTTAGCAATATTGATGTTGGAATAACGTTTCTCCTTCTGATGCACCCATTACAAAGAAACTATATTACTGTGCAAGTCATAGCCTGCTCGATGCCATTGTGGGATTAAAAGAAACTAACATAAATGCAGCGATAATAGTTTTCTCGTAGCATATTATTGGTGCCTGCCTCCAGTTTGTTATTGCCGCTCCCTCCAATATGATATTAGTGTCCCCTCTAGTTTGCTACTGGTACCCCCCAGTTTGAAAGTGGCGTCCCCTTTAATTTGATGGTGGTTCCCCCTCCAGTTTGATATTGGTGCCCCTCTCGAGTTTGATAGTGGTGTTCCTCTCCAGTTTGATATTGGTGTCCTCCTCCAGTTTGTTATTGGTGACCCCTCCAGTTTGATAGTAGTGTCCTCCTCCACTTTGATATGGGTGTCCCCCTCCAGTTTGTTATTGGTGCCCCCTCTAATTTGATATTGGGCCCCAGTTGGCTCTTAATGCAACCCTCATTTTGGGTAGCTATAGTGCACCCTCCAGTTGTTATCGGCGCCCCCTCCAGTCGATAATGGTATATCCATAACCAGTCGATGTTGGGTGTCCCTTCAGTCCATATTGGTTCCTCGCTCCAGTTTGATATTGGTGTCTCCCTCCAGTTTGATGGTGGTGTCCCCTTCTAGTTTGTTATTGGTGCCCCCTTCACTTTGTTATTGGGCCCCCTCCGTGTTATACGCGAAAGAGTATTCTTTGCGAAATTGTCAGGTCCCCTCCGGTGGGATTGTGTGCGATATCACAGTTTGATACCCTGGAGAATTATGCCAGTTTGATGGTGGTGCCCCTCCAGTGATAGCGGTGTCTCCGTCCAGTTTGTTATTGATACAGTTAAGTTACATAGCTAAAACCTATACTTATATTCGGCAATTAATACGTTGTAAATTAATAACTTTTTAACTAATAGTAACAAAGTTAAAAAAATTATAACAATAGGTTTTCTGATATCTTTAATTCTTTCTTGCTGCTTAAGTAAACGTAGGTTACATAGTTATTTATTACATAACTAGAATTATAAATTAATATTTTAATAAGTTTTTAAATAACAGTCATAAGGTAGACAAGATACATACTGGATATGTGGTAAATACATCATTCTTTCTGAGAGATATAACTAAAGTACGCAGTTCCGCAAAGAGATTAGATTGAGGTTAGTATTTTATAAGTTACAAGTTTATAACTTTTGAGCTAATAGTCATAAAATAACACAAATTCATAACTATAGGTTTCTAACTATGTTGATTTCATATCTATTACTTAAATAAAGCTAAGTGACATAGCTAATAATTTTAGTTACGTAGTTAATAATTAATAGGTTATGAATTAATACATTTCAACCAATAGTTATAAAATAATGAAAATTTATACTTATAGGTTTTCTTATATTCCTTTTTGCTATTAAATAAAGTTAAGTTACATAGTTAATAAGTTTTAGTTACATAGCTAATAATTAATATGTTGTAAATTAATAACTTTTCAACGAATAGTCATAAGATAATAAAAATTTTTAGAATAAATCAGCTTCTATTATTTTAAATGCACTAAAATCAGTCTTTGAACAAACTAAACCTCAAAATTTTCAAACGGATAATAGTAAAGAGTTTGTAAATAACCTGTTATATGATTATTGCAAGGAAAATGGTATAAACGTTTATACTGCTGAGAATAAGGAAACAAAAGCAAGTATTGCCGAACGTTTTATACGTACTTTAAAATGAAAAATATAAAAAAATATATATATGAAGATTTTATAAGCAAGAGCAGCAGAATGTTAAAGTAGTGGGTGATTCGTATAAAATTGAGAAAAAAGGGGTATAGAGTACCTTGTAAAGTGGCTTGGATACCCTAAATCAATGAATTCATGGGTACATGAAAAGGATTTAGAACCGCTGTAGGGGTACAATACTTACCCGTAGGAGGGGTACAACATACGGCTACATAGTGGTAAATGTAAGGGATATACGGGCACAATTCGTACCCGCATGGTACAAAATATAGGTACACAGTGGTAAATGTATAGGGATATATGAGCACAATAGGTACCCATAGGGGTACAGAATAGGGGTACGCTAACCTATAATTACATCGCTAATAATTAATACGTTGTAAATTAATAACTTTTCAACTAGTAAATAACTAAAAAAATTGATACAGTCTTCTGATATCTTTAATTTCTTTCTTGCTGCTTAAGTAAACGTAGGTTGCATAGTTATTTATTACATAACTAATAATTTATAAATTATATTTTAATAACTTTTTAAATAACAGTCATAAAGTAACAAAAATTCATATCTATATGTTTTCGGGCATGCTTATTGCATTTCTACTATTTAAATAAAGCTAAGTTACATAGCTAATAAGTTGTGATTACGAAGTTAGTACTTCATAAGTAATAATTCAATAATTTTTCAACCAATAGTCATAAAATAATACAAATTCATAACTATACGTTTCTAACCACGTTGATTTCATATCTGTTATTTAAATAAAGCTAAGTTACATAGCTAATAATTTTAGTTATTTAGTTAATAATTAATAGGTTATGAATTAATAACATTTCAACGAATAGTTATAAAATATTGGAAATTTATACTTATAGGTTTTCTTATATTCTGATTTCCTTTTTGCTACTTAAATAAAGTTAAGTTACATAGCTAATAAGTTTTAGTTATATAGTACGAATAATTTTCTCAATTTTATACGAATCACCCACTACTTTTATATTCGGCAGCTCTTGCTTATGAAATCTTCGTATACATATATCTTTATATTTTTCATTTCAAAGTATGTATAAAACGTTCGGCAATACTTGCTTTTGTTTCCTTATTCTCAGCAGTATAAACGTTTATAACATTTTCCTTGCAATAATAATATAACAGGTTATTTACAAACTCTTTACCATTATTCGTTTGAAAATTTTGAGGTTTAGTTTGTTCAAAGACTGATTTTAGTGCATTTAGAATAGTAGAAGCTGATTTATTCTCAAAATTTTTTATTATTTTATGACTATTGGTTGAAACGTTATTAATTTACAACGTATTAATTATTAGCTATGTAACTAAAACTTATTAACTATGTAACTTAACTTTATTTAAGTAGCAAAAAAGAAATCAGAATATAAGAAAACTTACAAGTATAAATTTTCATTATTTTATATCTATTGGTTGAAATGTTATTAATTCATAACCTATTAATTATTAACTACGTAACGAAAATTATTAGTTATGTCACTTAGCCTTATTTAAGTAATAGATATGAAATCAACGTAGTTACAAACCTATAGTTATGAATTTGTGTTATTTTATGACTATTGGTTGACAAGTTATTAAATTATTACTTATAAAGTACTAACTTCGTAATTATAACTTATTAGCTATGTAACGTAGCTTTATTTAAATATTAGAAATGAAATGAGCGTACTCGAAAACATATAGATATGAATTTGTGTTAATTTATGACTGTTATTTAAAAAATTATTAAAACATAATTTATAAATTATTAGTTATGTAATAACCTACGTTTACTTAAGCAGCAAGAAAGAAATTAAAGATATCAGAAAACCTATTGTTATAAATTTTTTTAACTTTCTTACTATTAGTTGAAAAGTTATTAATTTACAACGAATTAAATATTAGCGATGTAATTATAAGTCTTCGCTATGTTACTTAACTTTATTTAAATAGCAAAACTTAAATCACCCCAGTAGAAAACCTATAGTTATGAATTTTGATAGCTTTGATAATTACTAACGAAAATTAGTAGCAATGCGTTACCTATAACAAAAAGCTAGGAATATGAAATTTTGCTAACTTCTTTTTGCAAAAAAATATGAGGTGAAATTCCCCAAATGTGGGAAAAAATGATAACCTCAGAATGCTTGAATAAAGGTACGAATAACATAGAAAATAAATTACACTAGTTAGGCCATTAAGTGCTGACAGTAATGTAATCCACGGTATTGAAACCGAATGAAATGAAAACATCAGAGTACAAAACCCAGCGGTGCTAACTTTTGCAACGTTTCAAACATTAGTTAAAAAGTTATTAAAGTATAAATTATTAGCCATATAATTGTAACTTATGTGCTATGTAACTTAGCTTTATTTAAGTAGCAGAAAACGAAATCAGCTGGCTGAAAACCTATAGTTGTGAATTTTTATTATTTTAGTACTATTTAGTTGAAAAGATATTAAATTATTAGCTATGTAATCACAACTTATTAGCTATGTAACTTAACTTTATTTAAATAGTATAAATGAAATCAGAATATAACAAAACCTATCAGTATATATTTTTACTACTTTATAACTATAAGATGAAAAGTTATTGAATTATTAGCTATGTAATTATAACTTACTAGCTATGTAATACAACTTTATTTAAACAGCAAAAATGAAATGAGCATGCTAGAAAAACTATAAGTATAAATTATTACTACTTTATAACAATTAGTTGAAAAGTTATTACTCTATAACTCATAACTTATTAGCTATGTAACTTAACTTTATTTAAATAGTAGAAATGAAATCAGAATATTAGAAAACCTATTATAAGTGTAAATTTTTGTTACTTTATGACTGTTATTTAAAAAGTTATTGTAATATAATGTAAAAATTATTAGTTATGTAATGCATGAGTAAACTTAAGCTGCGCCCCTTACCATCCTCTTTTGACAAAAGCGATTGCCATTCAGTTGTACACTGAACACAAATTACATTTTTGCGTTAAAGAACAGAAATTAGTCCGTTTCATATTCCATACATTATAATTTGAAAATGTTCGCGAACACACTGGTGTTAAAGTACAGGGACCGAATTGCATTCGTTAATGGCGTTATGGAACAGAAAAATGTCGAAATTGGATACGGCTATTGAAATTCTAGTTTTGTTCGCTAACAACGTTTTGTATATGGTGTCAAAAGAGGATGGTTGGGGGCGCATCTTAAGTTTACTCTTGCATAATTATAACTTATTAGTTATGCGACTTAGCTTTATTTAAATAGTAGAAATAAAATCAGAATATTAGAACACCTATAAGTAGAAATTTTTACTACTTTATGACTATTAGTTGAACAGTTATTAATCTAGAACGTATGAATAATTAGCTATGTAATTATAACTTATTAGCTATGTAACTTAACTATATTTAAATAGTAGAAATGAAATGAGCGTGCGTGCTCGAAAACATAGAGATATGAATTTTTATTACTTTAAGACTGTTATTTAAAAAGTTATTGAATTATTAGCTATGTAATTATAACTTATTAGCTATGTAATATAGCTTTTTAAATAGCAAAAAATAAAATCAGAATATCAGAAAACCTATAAGTATAAATTTTTACCACTTTGCTACTATTGGTTGAAAAGTTATTAATTGAGAAAGTATAAATTATTAGTTATGTCATTATAACTTATTAGCTATGTAATATAGCTTTATTTAAGTAGAAAAAATGAAATTACCGTATCAAAAACCCATATTTATGAATTTGGGTACCTTTGCTGCTTTTAGTTAAAAAGTTATTAAATTATAACCAATAAATTATTAGCTATGTAACTTAGCTTAAGCTAAATCGCAAAACTGAAATCACCGTAGTAGATAACCTATTGTTACAAATTTTGGTAGCTTTGATAATTACTAATGAAAATTAGTAGCACTGCATTACCATACCGGAAAAGCTAGTAATACGATATTTTGCTAACTTCGTTTTGCAACAAATATGACGTGAACTCCCCCAAATAGTGGAATAAAATGATAACCTCGGAATGCTTGAAAATGATACGAGTAACATAGAAAATAAATTACACCAGATGGGACATTAAGTGCTGACAGTAACGTAATCCACGGTAACGTAATCCACAGAACTAAAAATAATCATTATCAGTCGCATTATCATGGATTTTGGTTTGATTTCGTTTTTTGCTTTAGCATTGGGTTAATGACTGGACTTTCTGACCATTACCTATCTGGTCATACTCACCCCACCAGGGATCGAAAGTGTTGGTTCTTCAACCCTCTTTTGGTAGCTATAGCGGGTATGGGGAATGCCATCTCCATAACCAGTCGCGTTGGGTATTCTACGCGAAGAGTATTCTTTGCGAAATTTCACGTTCCGGTGGGAGTGCGTGGATACCACAATACCCTGCAGAATTATGTAGTTTTGGTGTTGAAGGGAGATAAGATACATACCAGATATATGGTATCTTCTGAAGAAGAGTGAAATAAGGAGTTCCGCAAAGAGATTAGAGAGGTAAATGTTATGTTAAAATACTAATCATATTTTTAGTTTTATATTATTTTTAAACATAGTAACTTTCTGTTAATAATATTTGGTTTTAATTGAAGGAATAAAGTTCCAAATACATACTTTTTCACGCATTGATGGGATTGGTTTAGCTGACAGGGATTATTAAAGAAAATTGTTTGGTACAAAATATTCAAATATTAGATTTTGTATTAGTTAAAAATTGAAAAATTAAAACTATGTAATTTAGGTTAATCTAAAGTTTTGTACTCATATATTTATGTGTTTTTTGTTTTCTACTGCGGATGATGATCGGATTATTAGATCATGTTATGCAGGGTTATAGTGCACGTGATAAACAACGTGATCATATGGTTTCTCGTTAAATCATAAACGAACAACGCCAGAGCTCAGCTTTCAGTGGGTATTGCAACATTTCGTCTCAGATCATATTAATATACAGTCTTACTAAAGCATTTTTATTCAAATAAATTAGTATTATAAAAACATGGAACTCCATGATGTCAGTCATTAAATAGCTTTTGTGAGCAAATAATAAAAACGAGATTATGTCATTCAGTTAATTATTGCGAACTCTAACATTTCAACGTCATGCTTGAAACCGAACACACAAGCAAGGATAATAATAGTTGTTTTGATTGAGCTACATGATCTATATATTAATGTATCAGCAAAAATTAGCTGAAACATTGTGTTAAATGAGCCCATTAAAATGCAGAATACGACTAATACATATTTTAAGTAAGTTGTTTATGTTGCTTAGCAACGGTAGAAACAATTGTTTTATATTTAATATATATATCATAAAATTATAATTAGAATAATTTATGTAATTGTTGCTTTTGGATCCGGGAAGAGGGAGGGGGAGGGGGTAAAACGCCCATTTTTTATCTACTGTTAATAATTATGAAATTTTGGAAACGAAAATTTCAGAGTTGGCACAGCTAGTTGCTCTGTGAACCTGCGCCACAAAACTGAACTGAAACCTCAAAAATGACCTGCTTAAGCCAACTTTGTGCTCGTGGCGTGTGCCGTTATTGTTCGTTGTTATATACACGATATTGCTACCACAAAAAGTAACACTTAACATTTATAGCACAAATAATGAAGTCAGTTATTTCTGGAATTGAGTTAGTGTAGAGTGCCAGACAGTTAAATTGCATGCATGAACCATGATACTAATACTGAACCATGATGTTGAGAAAAACATTAACATTAATTTTTCAAACTTTAACTTTACGACAGGCACCAGCAGGCAATTTGGGAGCTGAATGTCTAGGTTCGGACTATCCGAAAACTAACACACACAGTGATTTAGTTTTGTTCCAATTTCTTCACATGCTTTCAAATAGCAGATTTTTTATTGCTAAGAATTGGATTTAGAAGAAATGTCAAGCTTTCAACGGAGAAGTGTAATATATTAGTGTTCTGGAGTTAGAGGCCGATCACCTCTTTAAAAAGCTATTCGGCGACAACATTTGAATTTAGAACAAATGTCATGCTTTGATTGAAGAGGTGAAAATTTACTTGTGGTCCAGAATCAGAAGCCGGTCGCCTCTTCGGCGGCAACGTTTGACAACGTTCGAGGCTATAAACATGGCCCTATAAACGTGAAACGGCGTTCGTGTTTATGTCTAATGTAGAAGAACTGGGTTAATCAATCGGTATTATAAAACATCTCACAGTTGGGCACGATATACGATACAAAGCTGGGAAAATGGAGCACCATAACCAATGCTACAAATTTAAAAATTGAGATATTGATTTTCAAAAGACAGGTGAACCATAGCATAGCACAGCAATTAGTAACTATACCTATTCTCAATGCAATGCAATGTCTTATAAAGACATTGCGAAATTACGTTGTACTAGGATTTGCTTTTATGAATAAGACTTCCTGCTAGCGACGAATTCGTATATTACTGGTAACAAAATCCAGTCGAATTTAATCCACAGTTACCAATTTAATCCACAGTTAAAGTAGGTATTAGAAACGTCTCTGCCTCTATAATTGCATTAGTCGCCTCTGCGCTAGATATAGTGTTTACAGTTAGTCATTATTTTGAGAAAATTCGACAGCAATATTTCAAGGCATCTATCATTGAACCCGTTTAATATATGTATTCCGAATATCATCAGCACCCACACCGAATATATACAACGAGTATTACAAATTATAGCTGTCTAACCTAGCAGATGCCTATTACGTCAGACCAGAATATCGAAATGTCATGCGTGAGTAAACTTAAGGTAACCCCGCCAACCATCCTATTCTGTCATTACCGATATCGAATCGCAAATCCTTGTTACGGAAAACAGGCTTAATTTCATTCGGTTTTTCGCTAACCGAAAATTGGCAAAATCAAATCAAGTGCCAGAAATTAGACCTTGTGTTCGAACAGAATTTTGGCGATTTCAGTTTGCAGAAATTTTGTTCCCTAATGTATTATCATTTAAATTTGGATTACACAGTCTTCGTGAACAAATTTAATGCAAAAGTGAAGTCACAACCAAATCGACAAATTTTCTTCTTGAACATTTGGGTAATTTTACATCAATTTTCGCGAACACAAAATGGTTAGATTTCAATCGCAAGCGGTGTGTTCGCGAACAGTTTTACGTGACTTTCAATAGACCAAACAAAGTTCCGTAACAAATTATATCCAAAAATACAAAATAGGATGGTTGCCGGGGTCATTTTAAGTTTAGTCGCGCATCACACACAAAAATTCGAAAATCTAGCCGCATGCTCTGGTTATTAATCAAACTGAATACTTTTGCTACCGTCATGTGACTATATCTATATAGGAATTCTCTCTACAGTGACATAAGTTTGCGATTTTCAACTGTTAAGATATTGAATTAGTACGTAATTTAAGAGTTATCCCATAATTACTTCGAAACTATCTGGAATTTTAGTTATTTAAACAAATATATAGAATAATTTATATGAATTTGGATTTATGGTTGGTCAAATTAGTAAATCTTGCGCTGAGGACTATTTCTTAAACTTTTTCCACGATGGCAGCTGATGCCAGCCGTGAACAAATATATGTGTTTGTTTAATTCGAATTTATTATGTATCTGCCATGTTCGCAATGTTTACGGTTGGCCAGCTTCTTAAAGCATACCTTTACCACTTTTGTTCACGAACGTTTTACGGCTATAGCGGCTTCCAACTGTAATCAGACATAAACAATTGCATAATCTACGTTCATGGTTGATCAAATTAGTAAAGGTTATCTTCATTAATTTGTCGCGAATCTTTTACTCTGTAGCTAGTGCCAGCAGTATATAACTATATGCATTTCTATTGGATAATTCGCGTCTACGCTGGGTCAAATAAGTAAAACATACTTTAAGGACTTTTTCGCGGACCTTTTCCGCCATAGCCGGTGCCAATGGAATCATCGAATATGTTACAGCGATATCGCGTGCAACGTCATCGGTAAAAAACCAATTGACAAATCGCAAAAACTCAATCATTTGACTACACGAAACCGACGGTGACGTTGTTTTGTTGACAAGCATGTACGTATAGGTTGCCAAGGGATAGCCGTTAAGTGTCGGTGCATTAGTCAAACTGGTAACTAGGCGATTACCAAACGTTCGCATCGAATATTCGGTTGAACTTCGAACACTTGCTGCAATCTTTGATGTCGAAATCAGTATGCCGCGCTTGTTGTACAGCTCAGCAATTTGAAGATTGACCGATTTTGCTCCTGAGAATGAGACATAGCCGACGGCGTACGGTAGCGAGCTTACAAATCCTAGAACACCAGCCGTTCCTTTGCCATACATATAAATTGCATCCAACGGCCATCCCAATGCTTTTATTTTTGTTGTGTTGTCTTGTTGACCGGTAATAAATATACCGCGTGTCTTACGCCATTCTTCACTTGTATCACTAAGGACTGACGTCAAAATTCGTGTCGAGTCTGATGGATCTTGTCGAGCAATTATAAGAATATCCTCGTCGATATCTTTAAGATCAGGATTAGTATTGACCAATGTCGGATCGTTCCATTTGGTTATTTTTCGACTAAATATATCCACACATTGCTGAAGATTAAGCTGCAGTTGAACACCGGGAATATTATAGGCTATGACAATTGCACTGAAATTGAAAAAACATTAACCTCACAATAAAAACATGAAATGTAAATACGCGAAATTCTGTAAAATATATATATTATCACCATTTGGTTTATGCAGCAGTTATATTATGAGTTGATGGTTTTTATGGAAGAGCGTGACACTTTTCAGTTGTTTCGTGTTAAGTCTATACGGATATCTCGGTGAGTTCTTCGCTGTCCCATTGTATTTCGCCGCAGAGACAGTTCGTTTGTCCCACTGCATTTGATGAGGTGACAAATTTCCCCTGTATTTCTTTAGGAGGGGGTGGACATTTTGCCCTCCTGTATTTCATGAGCGGCACAATTTTCCATGATATTTGGTGGGGGAGGAGAAGTTTACACCTTCCCTCCCGCTTCTTATTTCATGTAGGAGTGTTTTCAACCAAAAAAATACACCATTTTCGCTATTTGGCGGAATTGACTGAAACTTATATATGCAATTTTGGACGATATCGTTTCTGAGCTGCAAAGACCTTTTGCTATGTGACCTTTAAGGCTCGTGGGGAGCGATTCATTATGTAATATTGCTATGAATTGAGTTAATGAGGGACAAAATTGTTGCGGGCAGATATCTGGATTTATCTACTTGTCAAGTAATGGTGAATATAACTTTGTCGTTCCAAAGGCACAAAAAGGAAGTTGTTGCTATCGGTATGTCACCTGTTTTTGGGTCACGAAGTGTGGTGGTTTGTGTGGCAAATGCAGAATAGCATAGAGCAAGTTACGACGTACAGAGAATAGCAGCAAGGGTAGACTTGTCGAAACAAGGAAATCTCGACTGCCTCCGAACTCGCACTGTAGTATCAGCATATTAATTCCTGAAAGGTGAGATAACATAATTTATAATCTTGTATTACAATGTGCACGGAAAGAAATTTATGTGAAGAAAGCATACAGATTCAGCTGCTTTAATATATGTATGTATTCACATGCCGCAAGGCGCTGTCGCATCGCATGTTTTTGTACCGTAGTCGCGCTGTATTACTGTGAATTGTGAAGTTTTATACAAAAATTAATGATATTTCATTCTGACTTTTTGAACAAATTTTGAGCACCAATTTCTCCAGTTACTATTGTTTGTTATTATTTTAATCTGAATGTTTAGTGTATTTTTTTGCTGTTATCATGTGTTGTAGAATAGAATGTTTATAGAAACGGTATTAGCTTTGGAACGGCTAAGATAAATTATTTGGCATCTAAAGCTTGTTGCTAGTTAGTTTTCAGGGGGACATGTCAAATCATCCAGCATATCGTTTCAAGTTTCCAGCCTCACAATCCAATATTGTTTTGTCCCTAAGCCTAAGCGCTAGCCTTAGTCTAAATTTAGACCTATGCTAAGCCTGGGCTCACAAACTTCAAATTTTTGCCCTATAATATACATGTCAACTCCTCGTCAGTTATAGTGGGAGAAAATTGAGATGATCCATTCTTTGACGGAACTGGTGTATTTTTACCCAACATTATGCGCAGTGGAGACAAAGTTCTAAAAGCAATATACTATAAGCACTCGACGTAATTGCAGATATATTTGCATATTATGCGATCTTGTATGAACAATAACTTGAAGCGTTTCCATAAGCTCATAAGACATCATTACGCGTTTCATAAGAAATCCTCGTCCCGTCGTGGTTTCCGACTACAGTGGTATAGATACTAACTAACGACGGTGCCAAGTGTAGAATATTGCCTGACAAAGCTACCTTCAGTCTCGACATAGAAATATAGTCCTATCAGTGCTCGCTGTTAAATACCCACTGTTAGCAGTATTCCGGTTAAAGCCCCGTGATAGTATCACTGTCCATATGTACCATTAAGTTACGAAGTGCTCGCGTTAGACATGATTTTCGGATTATATTCAAAGCTGGGAAATAATTTAAATCATGCATTGTTTTGTGACATATTGTTTATACCAATCCAGGGTTCTTTATTTGGGACCGTTATGTGCAGTTGAAACATGGAATTTGCAAGCATTGGCTAGGCGTTGATACTATTACGAGTGAACTGAACTGTTAAAGTTACGTCAAAAGCGCGGTAGCGACCGTTCAAACGGCTAGGAACAGCCCTCAATCATAATTAAACCAAATACTGTTATCGACCATACATAAATGTGTCCTTAGAGTAAGGAGCAACATTTGTGTGAGTTAAAACGTTTTTTGCAGCTCAGCTGTAAAGACGTAAAACATCGCATATATACCGATATCTCGCAGCTAATCTGCTGGTTATTAAATAAAAGTTTTCCCCAACGCTAAGTAGCTATTTGAAGCATTTCATCTTGTGTGTAGTCTCCATATGTGTGTAGTCCCACCACGTGAGTCTAAGACACTTTTGTTTTTTTCCATATTTTTGTTGAAATCCACCTCAACCCTGAACATAAAATTGAAGCATTTCATGATGTATGTAGTCCCAGCACAAGAACTAATAACTCTAAATAAAAGTATGTCTAAAACACTTTTGTTTCTCATATTTTTGTTGAAATCCACCTGAACCCTAAATAGCCATTTGAAGCATTTCATCATGTATGTAGTCCCAGCACAAGAACTACTAACCTAGATAAACGTATATCTAAAGCACTTTTGTTTTTCATATTTTTGTTGAAATACACCAGAACCTTGAATAGCCATTTGAAGCATTTCATCATGTATGTAGTCCCAGAACAAGGACTAATAAGTCTAAATAAACGTATGTCTAAAACACGTTTGTTTTTCATATTTTTGTTGAACTCCATCTGAACCCTAAATAGCCATTTGAAGCATTTCATCATGTGTGTAGTCCCAGCACAAGAACTAATAACTAAATAAACGTATGTCTAAAGCACTTTTGTTTTTCATATTTTTGTTGAAGTCCATCTGAACCCTAAAAATCCATTTGAAGCATTTCATCATGTATGTAGTCCCAGCACAAGAACTAATAACTCTAAATAAACGTATGTCTAAAGCACTTTTGTTTTTCATATTTTTGTTGAAATACACCAGAACCTTGAATAGCCATTTGAAGCATTTCATCATGTGTGTAGTCCCAGCACAAGAACTAATAACTAAATAAACGTATGTCTAAAACACGTTTGTTTTTCATATTTTTGTTGAAGTCCATCTGAACCCTAAAAATCCATTTGAAGCATTTCATCATGTATGTAGTCCCAGCACAAGAACTAATAACTCTAAATAAACGTATGTCTAAAACACTTTTGTTTATCTTATCTTTGTCGAAATATACCTGATATACGGAAATTGGCATAGTGATCCACATGAAGTCTAGTGAAATTTTAATTTTGATATGTTGATTTAATTTATGGAAATGCGTCATGTTTTCCTGTACCTGACGAAAATTTATTTTCACAGGACAAATGATTGCTTAACAAACGTCAGGGCAAATTCTAGCGGCGATTTTGGTACCGCCATCCGAAAATAATAGTTATAGTAGCTGAATTCGGTAAATAATAGTATACAGTATAAGAATTTTGGTTAGAAACAGTAGGTTAATTAAATAGTTACTACATAGTATAAATATATGATACAAAACTATGCTACGTCAACTGTCACAAAGTTGTAACATGGCTTACCTTATGCCGCTCACTCGTTCAATTTCCTGCTTAATTATTAATATTATTAATAAATTGAGCTCGTCACAGCTGTGCGTACAAATACTTGAATATAGGGCACCCCATGGCACAATTACTTGATTGGTATTTACAATATCTATTTTGGTTTTGTGCACGGTTTAATGTGTAAATCATAAACTCTACCACAAAGATAAAATTGACGCACATTGGATCTATATTTTACAATGTATCACCCAACCTAGTACACTAAATGGACACCAGCGTACAACTAAACGTTATAGCACGAGCAATAGTGCGTTAAATTATTTATACCCGCGGTTTTCGACAAATTAAATGAGTGCGACATGTAACAGTCTACTCTATACGCTAAATAGCTTTTACTTGAACCTCAACCGTCTGTAGCTATAGTTACAATTTACTAAAGGTACCCTACATCATCGGTTGCTGTATAAATGTGTGCCATGCATTTAGTGTTTACTATGCGCTATGATTGTTGATTGTAAATGTGTTGCAAAAGTATGCGTATTGTACGTGTATCTATCTATACAAGATGTGTGACTATGTGTAAATATGTTTATGGGTTTATTATGTGTGCAGAAGGTTGTGTACATGTGTTTGTTACTCTATGTGTATATAATATATTTAGCTTGTGCTAGAATTTTTATACAGGGCGCAGGAGGATTTTAAGACTTAGCTAATTTTAAAGGGAGTTCTCAAGGGAGTAACTGAATTAAACAGTTTTATGTGAACCTAAGGTATAGAATTTAAATATATCGAATTTGAGAGTAAGGGTTGAGTGCCTTAAGCATTAGGCCTACATTAGCGGATATGTGTACGTGTATCTGCCAGATTTTCGAATAAAATCTTAAAATTTGTTTATACTTAAGAATTCGGGGAAAATCATAAAAACCTATTCTCTAACGACTAAAATTCACTTTGGTTTAAGAGGGAATTTCAAGGGAGTGGAACCAGAGTAAAACTTGGAAAGCTGTATATGTAATTTGGATCGCTTAGAGAAACAAACTAGGAGAAAATTAAAAGTAAGACTTGTAGATCGAATATTTAAGCGGTTGCGTAATTAGATCAGGGTCTCTGTCGGCTTCAGAAGCTGCACAGTTAAGGTGAGTACAGTTCAGCCGCTTATCTGCTTTATATGAGTATTATTTGCATAGTGTTGTATTGTATTGGAAGAAATATACGATAGTTATCATAAGTGGTGACACATTAAGTCCTTAAGATTAAGCAAATAAGGCAGTATTGGAGACTGCATTGAAGCATTTGTGTAAAAATTGTCGTAGTCTATGAGCAATCTACGGTGGGACTAAACACCCCTAGGACCACGTAGGTTACAGACAACACGAGTTTGAGCGAGTTACCATGCGTACAAGCCTTTGACGTACGATTGCCTATGCTACAAGAGACTTGTATTATGGCTAACTGTGCATTCAGAGATTAGTATGCGCACATTTAATACATGTACTATATTACAATTGTTCACTAAAGCATTATTGAAACAAATTTTTTTCAGAGATTCATAGGAATTTAGCAAACGTATATGATGTGTTTTGCCTGGTGATATATACTCGTTTCGTTAAACTCTTGTTAAATATGAGGCAGTGAACCTCGTGATTTGTTAGAATTAGTTGGATAAATAGCATATTTTAGCACAGAGCACAAAATTCTTTACTAAAATTAGAATTTATAATATCCTTCGAGTGGTTTTGCCTTTTAGCTGAGAACTATATTTACCCGAAGTATGTTAAAATGAAATTAAGTATTGAAAATGATACCGAAGGGTAGGAAAAACAGATTCTTAACCCATTTATGCCCATTAGAACCAAACGGACATGAACAAAACCAACACACAATCTCCATACGATAAAATATAGAATATGCCTGCACAAAATACACTAAGTTCTCACTTAATACCCTGATAGGACCGGAAATGTTGTCAACGTCGGATGTTCTAAATATTCCTTATCCGTCAAGTCAGAATTTGATCCAGCAAAAACGTAAGCTGATTCGTTGATACCACTCGTCTTTCGATCGGTTATTGCTGCTTTTCCAAACCAACACACAATCCCTATACGATAATATTTAGAATGTGTCTACACAAAAATAGTACAAAATCCATCCAATTCCTACTTACCCTGAAAGGACAGGAAATATTGTCAACGTCGAATTTTCTAAATATTCCTTATCCGTCAAGTCAGAATTTGATCCAGCAAAAACGTAAGCGGATTCGTTGATACCGCTCGTCTTTCGACCGGTTATTGTTGCTTTTCCAAACCAACGCACAATCCCTATACGACAATATATCGAATGTGCCTACACCAAAAATGGTATAAAATCCATCCATTTCCTACTTATCCTGAAAGGACAGGAAATATTGTCAACGCTGGATTTTCTAACTATTCCTTATCCGTCAAGTCAGAATTTGATCCAGCAAAAACGTAAGCTGATTCGTTGATACCACTCATCTTTCGACCGGTTATTGCTGCTTTTCCAAACCCGCGCACAATCCCTATACGATAATATATAGAATGTGCCTACACAAAAAATAGTATAAAATCCATCCATTTCCTACTTACCCTGAAAGGACAGGAAATATTGTCAACGTCGGATTTTCTAAATATTCCTTATCCGTCAAGTCAGAATTTGTCCAGCAAAAACGTAAGCTGATTCGTTGATACCACTCATCTTTCGACCAGTTATTACAGCTTTTCCAAACCAGCGCACAATGCCTATACGATAATATATAGAATGTGCCTACACAAAAAATAGTATAAAATCCATCCATTTCCTACTTACCCTGAAAGGACAGGAAATATTGTCAACGTCGGATTTTCTAAATATTCCTTATCCGTCAAGTCAGAATTTGATCCAGCAAAAACGTATGCTGATTCGTTGATACCACTCATCTTTCGACCGGTTATTGCTGCTTTTCCAAGAACACTATTCGAGCTAATATACGCTAGTTTGGCTGTATTAGTTTTAACCGTGGACGCACCAGATGCGACAATTTGATATCGAACGATCCATTCACGATAAACTTTTGCTGGTAATGATGCGCCAATTCCAGTAACCTTGAAATTCTGCTTTACACAACGAATCTGTAGCATTTGTGCGGCGATAGATAAAGTTAACAACGTCAAAGTTACGTGCTTCATGCTACACCAATGATTACTACTTACTTTTGCTGAATTATATAAAATTTTAGACCTTTACAATTTGGTTTGATCTGAAAACGTTAATTCATGAACAGCAAAATTTACCGGATAATTATTAATTTTTTTGACTCATTATATATAATCCGCCATTTGTGCAATCATACTTGTTCTTCATTGCCCAAGAGTATTTCTTGACGACGACAACCAAAACAGCAGTATCACAACGATAACAAATAAACAGAGATATACTAATAGATGACAGATTGGAAACCTTTTACAGTAACAAATAAACGGAGATATAGTAAAAGATGAAAGATCGGAAAACTTTTACGGTAACAAATAAACGGAGCTATACTAAAAGATGAAAGATCGGAAATCTTTTACGGTAAAAAATAAACGGAGATATAGTAAAAGATGAAAGATCGGAAAACTTTTACGGTAATAAATAAACGGAGATATTCTAAAAAATGAAAGATCGGAAAACTTTTACGGTAACAAATAAACGGAGATATACTAAAAAATGAAAGATCGGAAATCTTTTACGATAGCAAATAAACGGAGATATACTAAAAGATGAAAGATCGGAAAACTTTTGCGGTAACAAATAAACGCAGATATAGTAAAAGATGAAAGATCGGAAAACTTTTACGGTAACAAATAAACGGAGATATACTAAAAGATTAAAGATCGGAAAACTTTTACGGTAACAAATAAACGGAGATATACTAAAAAGTGAAAGATCGGAAAACTTTTACGGTAATAAATAAAAGGAGATATACTTAAAGATGAAAGATCGGAAAACTTTTGCGGTAACAAATAAACGTAGATACACTAAAAAATGAAAGATCTCCGAAAACTTTACGGTAGCAAATAAACGGAGATATGCTAAAAGATGAAAGATCGGAAAACTTTTGCGGTAACAAATAAACGGAGATATACTAAAAAATGAAAGATCGGAAAACTTTTGCGGTAACGAATAAACGGAGATATACTAAAAGATGAAAGATCGGAAAACTTTTACGATAACAAATAAACGGAGATATACTAAAAGATTAAAGATCGGAAAACTTTTACGGTAACAAATAAACGGAGATATACTAAAAGATTAAAGATCGGAAAACTTTTACGGTAACAAATAAACGGAGATATACTAAAAAGTGAAAGATCGGAAAACTTTTACGGTAATAAATAAACGGAGATATACTTAAAGATGAAAGATCGGAAAACTTTTGCGGTAACAAATAAACGTAGATACACTAAAAAATGAAAGATCTCCGAAAACTTTACGGTAGCAAATAAACGGAGATATGCTAAAAGATGAAAGATTGGAAAACTTTTGCGGTAACAAATAAACGGAGATATACTAAAAAAATGAAAGATCGGAAAACTTTTGCGGTAACGAATAAACGGAGATATACTAAAAGATGAAAGATCGGAAAACTTTTACGATAACAAATAAACGGAGATATACTAAAAGATTAAAGATCGGAAAACTTTTACGGTAACAAATAAGCGAAGATATACTAAAACATGAAAGATCGGAAAACATTTACGGTAACAAATAAACGGAGATATACTAAAAGCTGAAGGATCGGAAAACTTTTACGGCAACAAATAAACGGAGATGTACTAAAAGATGAAAGATCGGAAAACTTTTGCGGTAACAAATATACGGAGATATACTAAAAAATAAAAAATCGGAAAACTTGTACGGTAATAAATAAACGGAGATATACTAAAAGATGAAACACCGGAAAACTTTTACCTTAGATCTGAATGTCAGTCCTATACCTAATCCACCTAGTATACTGTATTTAAACACAGTCAGTTGGGCAGCGGTTTCGTTCAAAAAAAGATAATTATCTGACTTTTAAAGGCATAATTTGACGAAAGCGCACAAAAGGTACCTGTTATATTTAACGGTGTCACGACAATATATATTACGATTTTTGACTAGACAGAAAATGACTACACAGCAGTTATACAATTTGACCGCGGACGATGCTTACCATAACGACGAGATAGGTGTCACGACAATATATATTACGATTTTTGACTAGACAGAAAATGACTACACAGCAGTTATACAATTTGACCGCGGACGATGCTTACCATAACGACGAGATAGGTGTCACGACAATATATATTACGATTTTTGACTAGACAGAAAATGACTACACAGCAGTTATACAATTCGACCGCGGACGATGCTTACCATAACGACGAGATAGGTGTCACGACAATATATATTACGATTTTTGACTAGACAGAAAATGACTACACAGCAGTTATACAATTTGACCGCGGACGATGCTTACCATAACGACGAGATAGGTGTCACGACAATATATATTACGATTTTTGACTAGACAGAAAATGACTACACAGCAGTTATACAATTTGACCGCGGACGATGCTTACCATAACGACGAGATAGGTGTCACGACAATATATATTACGATTTTTGACTAGACAGAAAATGACTACACAGCAGTTATACAATTTGACCGCGGACGATGCTTACCATAACGACGAGATAGGTGTCACGACAATATATATTACGATTTTTGACTAGACAGAAAATGACTACACAGCAGTTATACAATTTGACCGCGGACGATGCTTACCATAACGACGAGATAGGTGTCACGACAATATATATTACGATTTTTGACTAGACAGAAAATGGCTACACAGCAGTTATACAATTTGACCGCGGACGATGCTTACCATAACGACGAGATAGGTGTCACGACAATATATATTACGATTTTTGACTAGACAGAAAATGACTACACAGCAGTTATACAATTTGACCGCGGACGATGCTTACCATAACGACGAGATATATTAAACATACATTGCATTTTAGCACCTACGCTGAATATGTAATATATGTCAGAACCATCTCTGTTTCTTTCCGTTGAGAATAGGTTAGCTATTACACGCGATACTTAATTTATAAAAAAGTATGCAATGTATTTTAACTGAGTTATATATGGATCATTGTCTACAATGTCAACTTGTATAAAATGAGACATTTTAAATTGACACCCGAAGCAGTGTAATTAAATCCGGCACAGATTAAAACTATAGCACAGCTTATTAAAAATCCCGTAATTTTTGATTAGGTCGGATATAAGTTATCGGTAGATTAACCAAAATTCTATCCACCGCATCAAAATTATAGTATATATGAAGTATTAAAATGCACATGTCACAACAATTCGTTTCGTAATAGCTTAGGTTATAATAGGCATATCAATAATATAATCTTTACGGTCTTCAAGCAAATCTAAAATGTTTTATTAAAATTTTACCAAACCACGTGACATAAATCATAATAATACTTAGAGAAAAGAGATTGTAAATTCTTACCGTAAACCAGGTTTAATTACATATTTAAACAGGAACTAATGGGCTGCTGTATAACTTCAAGCTTATTAAATGATCATTGAGTGTATTTTAATAAACCGATGACTTATTAGTGCTAAT
This sequence comes from Trileptium ribeirensis, assembly GCA_030248225.1. Classification (NCBI taxonomy): domain Eukaryota; kingdom Metazoa; phylum Nematoda; class Enoplea; order Enoplida; family Thoracostomopsidae; genus Trileptium; species Trileptium ribeirensis. The sequence goes on from JASANE010009875.1 coordinate 25,625, forward strand.
CGCGTACTACTATAAGTATTTATCAAAAAATTTTTGCCAAATTAAGTAACTCAAATTAATAAATTTAGTAATTCGTATTTTCTTTGTGTCTTACAGTTCCGCATGGTAAACAATACTTGTTATATTTACTATCAAACATCCACTGTCCAAGGTATGATCTATATATATAACGCAATTTTAATTTTTTGAAATTTTAAGTGCGGTTTTATCACACTATTACACAGAACTAGTATCTCCCAAGAAATCAGAAAATGCTGACCAGATATAGCTCGGCAGCGACAAGTATGAAGGATCTTTTCGCTATCGAATACAGAGACGGCAATTCGTAAATTCATGAATTATGCGTATTCAGTCTTGTAGATGCAGACGTAAAACACATGCTGACACTCCGAGGTCTCAAGGGTAGCGATAGCCGGTGTTAGCGGAGCAGGTCATCTCAGGGGCTGCTAGTGGCCCTCAGGCGGTGGAGGAAGGTGGTCAGGGGGTGGGGGATGGTGACAAAAGTTGGCGACTCCCCCCACCCAAGCTCTCCTCTAGCAAAATCATTTTTGCCGTTTTCACCCAAATTTTGACAATTTTGCCCTATTTCTGCATACATTTTTCGCGAGTGTTCGGCACGCCTGGGTGTGAGGGCCTGGTAGGGTAGCAACCTCAGGGTGTAGACTAGGGCCTCTTGGTCTGAAGCTCCAGTGGGTAGCCCCTCAACAGCTGCTTCGGCATGTATGATGTATAATTATTTATTGATGCCACGGTTCGACCGATGACATAAAACGTGAGTTCTTACCAAAAACATTGAATTGAGGAGTCAGCCAATAACCAAAACTATTTTAACCCTTTCGCTGCGCAATAAAGAATTTGGTCGATACCTGGTACGCGCATTCATTTTTCACTATAACGGGCAAAAACGCCTTTCTAAATGCGAAAGAATAATTACACAATAATAATAGTATATGAAAAAGTCATTTATTCATTACGACGTATACATATGTCATGCGCATATACCGTTCCCTTTCGGAACTGCACCTGCGCGAAGAGTTAGATATACGTCACGGCCGTGGCGAATAGCGCTTGTTTTTTATGTGAAATTTCTGCAATTATTCGTTCATATTCAAAAAAATTCAGTTTTAAACAGTTCTATATCATTTTTAACGCCAATATTCAGTTAGCTTCCGCATGCCAATCACGAAAACAGCCGATTACACAAAGTGCCGGCCGACCTTCGCACACCTCGCACTGGTAGTTCGTTCCCTTCCGCTTTCAAATCGGTTTTTTCGTTTTTCTATCTTGTCCGGTTATGGTTTTAGAACATTGGACACACCTGCACTGAGAGCATGGCCCAAGATAATGGAATCCCGTAATTGGTTCAACGGGAATTTCAGCAAAACCCATCGCACCCAATAGTTGCGTAACAATGCATTTCACGGAAAACTTTTTGCGTTACCGGTTTATCGCCTTTCGATTTCGAATATAAAACCCGCGCGTTGTTCAAAACTATTTCCAAAAGATGAAACGAAACCTTACGATACCACTTCAATGCTTTTCTTGGCCCGTAATAATAAGTTAACATTTAGTCACCCAAGTCAATCCCACCCATATTGTTGTTGTATTCAATCACCGCTGTAACGATGCATTTTCCCTTATTTGTTCTGTTGTTTACCATTTGTGCCATGCAGTGATTGTTTATTATGTGTAATGATGCTTGCAGATGTTGTATACAAAGCTTCATGCACGTGTATCTATCTATAAACAATATATTAGAAGTGTGAGAACATATTAATATGTTTATGAATTTATTGTGTACCGAAACAATGTATATTAATGCAGCATAATGTGTGTTATGTGTGTTTAGATAAGCTTACTGTGTGCTGGAATATATGTACTATTTAATGCTGAAATTTTTATACAGGGTGCAGGATAATTTTAGAATTAAGCTAATTTCGAGGGAGTTTTCAAGGGAGTAACAGAATAAAAAGAGTTTTAAGTGAGTCTAGGCCATAAGATGGAAATATATCGAATTTGAGTGTAAGGCTTGGGTGCCTTAAGCATTAGGCCTACATTAGCGGATATGTGTATGTGTATCTGCTGGATTTTCGAACAAAATATAAAATTTTGTTTATACTTAGGAATTCGGGGAAATTCACAAAAACTTAATCTCTAACGACTAAAATTCACTTAGGTTTAAGAGGGAATTTTAGGGGAGGGGGACCAGCGTAAAACTTGGAAAACTTATTATGTAATTTCGATCGCTTAGAGAAATCAGTAGGGAGAAAATTGGGAGTAGACCTATAGCTCGGGTATTTAAGCGATTGCGCAGTTAGATCAGGGCCTCAGTCGGCCTCAGAAGCTGTGCAAACAAGGTGAGTACGGTTCAGCCGTTTATTTGTTTTACTGTGTGTAGAGTTTGTAGGTTGTTATAGGGTGTGAAATAAACTGTCTGAATTATTAGTGTGACAAGCTAAGTCCTTAGGAATAACCTCGTAAAATAAATAGTCCGTGATGGTGCTCGCATTGGGAATATTGTAGTAATCAACTGATAGTTCGTGTGTAATCTACGGTGGGATTAAACACAGCTAGGACCACGTAGGCTACACCGCTACCGGCTTTTCTTTCTCATTCCCTCTGCGATCCGGAACAACCCGTGTTTCAGCGGTGTGCATCGTACTTCGCGTCGGTCGCGCCATTTCAAACCCGTAATTCCCCACATTTTCGCCATACGACGTCCCCCGTAGCTATACGCTGCTTCAACACATCAGATTTTGCGTGACAATCGTAACGTTCCGCACGTATGTGTCAAATTGAGCAGTAGTTCTTTCGACAAATTGGGCGAATTGTAATAGTTGTTTACAAAAGGACAATGTCCCTTGTTCAGAAATGGCTCAACTAAATATTGAACTACTTTCTGAGTATGACCGGTTCCAGCAGTTTTGTCACGTTTACCAGTGAATACCTTTAAATTAACGCAGATTCGGAATGGTTCATTGAGTTGAATATTTTGACTCGGTATTTATGACGTTTGTCCTTAATATACTGACGCCCAACAAATCTTCCTCGAAAAAGCATCATTGCTTTGTCTAAAGATAGATTTTACTAAGGGTAATAAAAGGCAGCCAACGCAGCTTTCATCGCATCCGTATAAGCACGTAACTTTGCCATACGATCAACGCTTGCCACTTCAAAATCATCGGAAAAATGCACCATTAGCATAATGATCTGAAACCGATCCCGCGACAATGGCATACGACGTAGAAATTTCGAGTAATACAGTGGTTGTCGCTCCGTTGCGAAATAATGCTCGATGGTTGGAAGCTTTACTAAAACCATATAGAGAACCATGCCATAAAACACAAGCATTTCTTCAAACGCGACCGGCTTCCAGCGATGCAATCGGCTTGATCGCAAAAGTGGTATATTCTTATGGATAAAATATTGTGCGTATACATTCGTGTGGTCTGTTATGGACTGGACAAGCTCGTCCGTAAACAACGCTGAAAAACCACTGCATGGTAGCGTTGACAGGAATATCATTTCTAAAACCTTCCATGCCTGTAAACTGAATATCCGTTGGCTGAAAACCATCAGTAGACCAGTTCCATTGCTCGGTGTCGTCCCCAGATTCAGCAAAATTGGTGGCATGCCGCTCGCCATCAATCGCATCCGATTCACTGCGCTGCCAGAATCATTGTCACTCCCACTTACACTATCACTATACTCAGTTTCACTTTCAGACTCTTCTATATTGGCGATATTATATTTAGGATCTGTTTTACGGCGTTTAGATGTACTAGGAATATCCATATTATCCAACGAATGTAATTTCTATTCTGAAATAATATATCCTCAATAAAAGAGAGTGGTTGTCGCGCATAACGTATATATACGTCACAGGTTATGGTAAAAAAATATCGCGTAGAACACCTAACCGCGCACTATAGCTGTAGGTCATTTATCGCACGCGCATACCACTTACAGCACATTGTAGACATCAGTGATTCTTACTTATATATACGTCACGCTTGAACGGCGAAAATACATGATGACTTATATATACGTCAAGCGCAGGGAATGGGTTAATGCGTGACCCTTTAACGGCGTGTTCTTGCTTACACATATACTATTTTATCCGTGCCTAAAATCTATACTGCATGCATGTTGACGCTACTGCCCCTCGAGGCCCTGGTTTAACCGCTGAGGGTACCACCCAATCTCCCTGAGGCTCCGGGTCCCCAGCCACTCCCACCCCCCGCGCGAAGGCGTGAAAAAATTTTTGCAATAAAAGCGGAAAATTGGAAAAAATTGGGGTGAAATTGGCAACGATGAGGGTGCGACGAGGCGGCAGTGATCGTCTACGTTTTGTCACCACCCTCCCCCGCACGACCTCACTCACCCACACATGGGCTTATACTCCCCGGAAAATACCTCCCCCGCCGATCCTGGCTACCCCCTGAGAGCTCGCAGCGTCAGCATGCATGCTACACTGGTATGTATTTCGCAAGCAAGAATGGAACGGGAACGGCGTGGTTTTACCTATGGTTGCATTATGTATAACCACCTGTAACAAGTTCAATGTTTGCAATAAACCTATAATACCTTATGTAATGGCGCAGAAAATGGTCGCACACGGTTTCGTGGTCCCAAATACCATCTTCTCAGAAACCTCAAAAACGTTCGTTGTGTTCATATGAGAACTCCGCTATAAATTATCAAACATATACATATAAATGCCCTACATACTATTACACGCACTTTCTAGGAAATTGTCCAAATAATGACCAGTGTTTTGAAATTCTTGTTGGATAATAATTTTTCCGTTAACATATTCTCATCTTGTTGATATACAGTATATTTCATGGGACGTTATTAAGTTTTTTAAGGTTTAGAAAAGCTGCTGCCTAATTATGTAAATTAGGCACTAGAGCTAATATTTTTGTGAGTTATTCTAAATAATAAAGTCTTCGGCAAGATCCGCCTGCAGAACAAGCACCCTGTTGTAAAAGTTATGACACATATGTTGCCTGCTGTGGTACTTGAAACAAAATTTGCACCTATACCGAAAGCTTTCACTAAAACTGATGAAATATTCCCAAGTTTTACTCTATTCAGACACTTAATTATAACTTTTCCAGTATTAGAGTTGTAAGTAAACTTGATATCGCTCGAATCAATTAACCTTTGTACTCTAAGCACAGTTTTAAATATTAGCAAATTGCACCTGATTTAATGTTACCCTACTACTTTTCGACTATGTAACTTCTCTCAATCTACAAGAATTAGAAGGGAAATTAAATACTGGCAACCGATTTCAATTTTTGAAGACATACTTGATAATACTGGTAAACCAAAATCTAAAAATGTATTTAAGCCAAACTTAAAGCTTTCTTTCAGCATGAGGCTGCGCAGTACCGTGAAACTCATGTTGACACAATGAAACACAAAGAAAACCCATACATGTATGCAAAACATTTAGGATTATTAAGTTTTAATTTTTAAGAGCTGCCGTAGCATCCAAAGTCTGTCCTTCTACTCATACTTTTATATATTATTGTTAGTTTTCTAATGTTTTTAGGTTTATGTATATCATTTCAGGTACATATACCTTGTTTGTGTACAAAATCTATGTACCTGATAGATATGCTTTTTACTGAAGTTTTATTTGAGTTTTCAATATTACAAAATACTGTCTAAAAATATTAATAATAAAATATATAGAAATATGTGAAGCATGCCTTTCTTGTGCCATCGAATGTTGATTCGGTTAGTTGCATTGTGTGCGTTTATTGCGAAGGTAGATATTATATATTGATTTTAGTATACTAATATGTAACACACATTAATTCACATCAAATCATCTTACTAATCATTTAGTCTCCAATACATTTTGCGGTGCAGTGTTTACCCAAAGTCTTTTGTCCAAAGTAAATTTTATTTTCTTCGCTAAGTTGTTCGAACCTGAACTGAAAGTTTTGTACCACAAAACTGAAAGAATCTTCCAGTTTGTCCCTTAAATCATTAATAAACACAGGTTTTTCGGGTGCTTATCCTGCGTTATCGCTGACGTATATCAAATTGTCAGTATCAGATTACAGAGTCGCCGCCTCTACTTTTCCATTAATTCCAGCAGATGCTGAAATGAAAGCGCTGTCGTGAAGCATACAATGAGCATATTTGAGAAAGCTGCAGGGTTTTTAATTTGTTTTTTTCAGCTTGAAGTTCACAAGCATCATGTTATTACCAGCGCTTCGACTACTGTTACTTCGTGTCATGGATCACATATACATTTAGCGAAATCGCTGTAGTTGCTAACGTATGTTGCTTTTGCAAAATTCATGTTTTGGCCGAGATTTTTCTCTGATACAATAAATATTCAAGTTACTTCTGATATACACATACATCAATACACCTGTAAACATAAAACTACATATACCACAAGATATACATTAATACAACGCCATTTTACAAACAAAAAATAGTTACAATTGCTAGGCGTTTATTAAAATACACAGACTCTTTAGAGCGATCTTCGCGATTGATCTTATGTCAGGACTAATTTTCATATTAGAAGCATCCAGTTGTATCATTCTTATTTGTATTTCCATTGTTATATAAATAATTCTTCTGGCACTGGTATGCGGTTAAAAATCCTCAGGCTTCGTTCAGCTACAAATATGTGTTCATGTAGACATTGAACGAAGTTTTCGATCGCTCTTTAAAGTGCCACACATCATAGATTATATAGTTCCTTTAAAGTTCACACAACATCTCAATAGTTGACCGTTGCTTTGCGTTGCAAGCATGGTATGTCTCATTTTTGATCATCTAAAATATAGAAGCACATGAAGTATAGCAGTTTTCGAAAAACTACCTAGTAGTACCCAATACAAAACATTCTTTGATCGGTCGAAAGATTTCGGTTATAATGACTGGAAAATTGCATTTCTTTTTCTTAAAAACAAAAGTATATAATGAGTTTACAACTTTTATCTTATTTGCTGCCACCATCGTGATGACTCCTCCGCCTCGAAGTGAAGATCGAATAGCAAGCACATCTCTATCAAACTCTTTAGATTCCAGACACAAACTCATGAAACGATCTTTCTTTTAATTTCCTTCTATTACTTGCACCGTACTAGTTCCATGATGTATCCATATTGACTAAATATTGTATCCGTTCGTTTGTTTGTTTTAGAACAGCTTCAGTCTACTTAATAAGAAACTTGCAAATATTTAGTGGTCGTAACAAAATTGGCAGCCATGCATGAAACACGCGAAGCATGGATAAACGGTATTTTTGTCGCAGCAGAATCCATCCACAAGCTATTTGTCAATATTCTCGCCACTCTGTTCTGGTGATTGAATGTGTAGCTTGTCTGTGACCGATATATAACTCAGCTATTGAGCGCACTGTGGAGTGCCTCCGAATTCGTTTCTGGACTTGATGGTCCAATTATACCAAGAGCTTTTGGTACCAAGTAATTTCTTTGAAAAGCTAAACAATACATACAGCTGCGACTATCGTGAAACTTTTTTGCAAATATATCAACTTCACTTGTTTCAAAAGACATTTCACAAAACCGTTAACAAACCTTTTCAAAGACAAGAACATCATCGATACTGTATGATTCTAAGATATTTTGTATATTATGCGAACTACATTCATTCTACATATTTTTACATGCCACCAGTCTAGAAATTCATTAAGGTGCTAAGGCTTCATTTTCTGAGGCTCATAGTTGCAGGGAACGATCAACAGTATTGTTGTATTTTCTTAGTGTTCAGACAGTGTAGAAATCAGCATTTACAAAGATTTGTAGTAAAGTTTTCGGAAGACTTCGTAAAGTAGAGCTTAAAAATTATAGCTATCAAGAAATTTTCCATTGCGACCATTCTGTATTTGCATAAAATAACTACCTGTGATAATTCAATTTTTGGAAAAATATGGTGTTTACATAACCATTTCAAAATTATGAGTCGTATCCGGACATAAAGTGAGCAATAACAATGTAAAAAGTATTCCGGTATTGCGGTTCAGTCAAAAATGACATAGATTCTGAGATGCAATTTCTGAATGAACGATTTCTGGCAAATCCTCTTCCTTAAAGACTAGTAAATTTCAGACACGTTTACTTGTGTCTTCGTCTGTCATTGACTCCACGTCAATGTAAATGTATTCAATAGCTTGTTCTGGAAGTTTTACTTTCTGTATGTAGCCTAAATGATGGCAAGGATCGCATTATCATTTTCATACTAGCATTATAATTTGCCGCAGTGATTGTTGTCTTAGTTTGCTGTTAAAATTTTGTTTCCGCTTGCCTGCCATACTATTCACAGTTTTTTTAGCGGATATAAGAGTTGTTAGACAATAGCCGGAAAACACGCATGTTGCAATATAGACAAGCGGGGTCACTCCTTTCATATGATCGCTTAGTGCATATACTATTGAAACACAGAGGACAACCTTTATCACCTCAATGCTGTCTTTTTTGAAAGCATTATGACATTTTTCGCAAAATATTTTGCTTGAAAAGAAGTCGCAGATCCTTTTAATTATATCGATGTGATAGTTATTCAGTAAAAAATACATGTTCTTTATGTATTTGTTACTATTCAAATACTACCGTTGAATACCGTATTTCTAATACCATCGAAAGCTACTACTTGGTTCTTTACAAGTTGTGGTTAAAATAAATTTGTTGTTCGGTTTCACAAGGTTTTCTACACCCCGGTCCTCTATAAAAAATTGTTTTATCATTTCTATGTAACGATTGACAGATGTTTGCCGAAACAGGAGCTTGCACTGTATTTATTTTACTGCTTGAAAAGAACCAATGCTACTTGAAGAGTCTGCAGCTTGGGAATACAGATTCCTGACGAAGGGGATGAATAACATTTAGCTTAAACCTTTGTCTGATAATAAACTTTAATTTGAATTTTTAAGGTAGATTCAATTCTATTCAGCAACATTTCGAGTAAGACTGAACCATTTAAATATTAGAGACTAAAAGGATATTTACTGATTGTTACGCTGAAATAGTCATGTTGCTTAATATCTATTGCTACATAATCGCAGATTGCACTTAAAATATTGTATTATTTGTCATTAAGTTCCAACATATTTGTATCATTAAAACCTTTTTAAAGTTACTGTGTGGTGAAGATTTTTGCTTCAAATTGTTTGCTCGATCTTTTCTCAATGCCTCCAATGCTATGCTTGCTAAACAAGTCATAACCATCTGTGCTTGATATCCTTCGATCTATTTGGTTGTTTCGATTTGATCCAAAAAGCTACAGGTCGCCAGCGCTGTGCTTGAACGACATGAATAATTTGTGTCTGTCTAATGTTCCAGCTTGTATTTAGGGTATATCGATTTACGCTTTACAAATTATTACGCCCAAGATTTCTTATCCTTATTATATTAATATTTACAAGAATATGTTCTATTGTCATCTTGCTTAATTGTCTAAGGTTCCAGCTTGTACTTAGGGTATATCGATTTACGCTTTACAAATTTCTACGCCCAAGATTTCTTATCCTTATTATATTAATATTTACAAGAATATGTTCTGTCATGTTGCTTAATGCATCATTTACAATAAGATGCGTGCGCATGGTCCTAAAATTATGTCACGCGTTTAACTGGGCTAGCTACTATGTTACGCATACCCAGCTCGACTGTTAAAAATTTGAATATCCTAGCTAGGCTATGCTTTTGTCATCGAGTGTCGAGCCGAACTGTGCTTTTGTTACGAGGCGTTCAGCTGAGCCCTATAACTTAAGCCAGACTATTAAGTCCACGAACATTACGCTCCACTATACGTATCTAAATAATGGTCGAAAAGCGGTACACAGCTTAAAACGTTAATTGTATATATTAAAACAAATATACAACTTCGAGTCTTTGGTTGTTTCGATTTGAACCAAAAAGCTACCGGTCATCAGCTCTCTGTTTGAACGACATGGATAATTTGTGTGTGTCTAATGTTCCAGCATATGTTTAGGTTATATCGATTTACGTTTTACAAAGTTATACGTCCAAGATTTTATATTTTTAGCGATTGTTATTCTTATATTAATATTTACCTTGATTTTTTGTCGACTATAGTCTACCTAGAATAAATTATAAATTTTGAGGGTTACGAATTTCTGCTATTTTTACATCTGGAAATCCATTATATGGTAAGATCAGCTATTTTTGGCAGTTTAAGATTGTTTTATTGCAAGATTACGTTATGTTTGCAGCAACTAGCTTGCGTAATATTTACTGATTTTTTAGTTCAGTTGTTTATCGCTATTATTGGCAGTTCCATAAATACAGACTGAAGCGACTCGACTCTAAACAATATATCACTGATTTGTATATTTCCGTTACTATGGTATAAAAATTTGTTCTATAAACTGTTCCAAAAACGACGAACATTTCCTAAAATGTTGAATTGTTCGTTAAATGCATGTTATTTGCTCCTCAAATAGCAACAAAGAGGAATTAGTGAACAAAATATCCAACTGAATAAAATGTCAGTAGAAACTCGCTAAAGAACAATGGACATAATGGATTGTGTGACGTACTATCAGGAAAAATTTTAGCGAGTGTCTGACATTTTACTCATACAAAGTGTGCTGAACAAACTTGCGGAAACAGTGTTATGTTCCTAATGACAACTGCTTTGCAAGTTAGCAGTTTTTGAAATGGCTCCATTTTACTCTACTACACCGTATTAGCTACACGGCGTTTGTTTTACGGTTAATTCACTGAAACACGGTACCTAGGTCGTATGCAGATGTAAAATAATTGTAGCTAGGGCTGTATAATATATCCTCAGAATTAATTTACGGTGCAGTGTGATCCTGACCGTTTATACATTTCCGCGACCATAGGATTGACAAACATTTAAAACATTGTTGGCATTATAATATGAACATGACATTATTTGGCTATATTCAGTTTTAGTACATAACGGAACATTCGAATTTATCCGTGTTGTTTTAGCTGGAAATCGCATAAACCTATATAGCTTACGCCCCTCTTGACCGACGATTGCAGAAAGATTTTTCGATTCCTACTCTGGACACAATACGAGCAACATCGAAACAAAACACGTTCGGAATACGGAACGACAGAAATAATACATAAATAAACGAAAATAAGTGTTTGTACAAGTTTACTGGTGCTTCACAGATATTATTAGCTCATAAGAATGACACCAAACCTTTACTGGTTGACGACTGAAAATTAAGTACTTCCGGTATTAATGCACATAATGACAACGAATATTATATATATCATATGATTCTTTAATCGAGTGCTATGCTTTCTCTATTCTAGACATTACCACACTATATTTTACAAACAGCGCGCGTCGTAGTCTAGGTCTATTCTAACGCACTTTTAACCCTTTCTCGCATGAATTATTGTGTATTCTTGAACAACGCTAACCTAACTTTTGCCGCCACGACGGATTGTGCCTAGGTCGTCTCTATGAGAGACATATATCAGCCAATACGCTATTTAGAAGTTGTTGTTCGGTTCCTTAAAACATCTTGCAAAGCGAGCGAATACCCGTACAAGTACACGCCGCGCTACAAACTCAGTAAGCACATCGCATCGCAACGTACATACGTCATACCCTTGTGGCTGTATGCGGGTAAAGGCTAAGCAGGCATCCTATGGCTAAACTAATGATAGGCGGCGGAAGGCATTTTTGTAGCACTAGCGGTCAGAAAAAAATGAACGACATGTAATATATTTTCAGTTTTTTGCGAGCGAACAGCGTTCATGTAAATGCACGCCGCATGACAAACTCAGTATGCACATCCCGTCGCAACGCACACTGTCACATACCTGTGGCTGTATGAGGCTAAGGGTTAAGCAACGATAAATGATAGGCAGCAAAAGCCATTTTTGTAGCACTGGCGGACAGAAAAAGAGAAATGACATATAATATATTTTCAGTTTTTTGCGAGCGAACAGCGTTCATGTAAATGCACGCCGCATGACAAACTCAGTATGCACATCCCGTCGCAACGCACACTGTCACACACCTGTTGCTGTATGTGGCTAAGGGTTAAGCAACGATAAATGATAGGCAGCAAAAGCCATTTTTGTAGCACTGGCGGACAGAAAAAGAGAAATGACATATAAGAAAAACATTTTTAGCTTCTTCAGTACCTTCAGTTTCAGAACCCCAACAATATCATGAGAATACTAAACTTGACGTAACGGTTATTTCCAACACATTTTAAAATCATCGGTCTTTATTGCTCCGTTCGTTTTTACTGTATAAAGCATAACTGTCGGTCTGTTTAGGGAAAGGTCTTCAGCGGAGCGGGGAGACCAATTTTTGGAATTTTCAGAAACTCAAAAATTTTCTCAGCTTTACTATTTTTGCCAATTTGCGTAAATTTCCCTAATTTTCATCCTATTTTTGTTAAAGTTTTTTTGAGATCGCCCGGCGGGAGATGAGGGGCAGATGCGGAGCCTTCGGGGAGTGAAGAAGGGTGGTCGTATTGGCTTGAGGGGTCCCCGGCCCTTATAGAAGGGAGTAACCCCTATGGACACCTCTAATATATAGATTTACCAGATTATATTTTCAAGTTTCAATTACAACTTTACTTTCGGTTTTCGACGATTCCCGACACATACTATATTCCCAACAATAGTTGATCCTTTAGCGCAGTAAATTCAAGGGAAATACGCAAATTTTGTACTAAACCCACAAATAGAAAGTAACTATGACCCATAGTACCATTTTGCAGCATTGATACTGTTCCTAATTGTGTCCTTTACTATTTTGGGTGAAGATTGCGACGTTGACGGTCCAAACAAACTTCTACCATTATTTATGAGTTATATCTTGTGGCAGTTCCATTTAGCCAACATTATTATACAGCTTTGCATTAGGATCGCTAATTCTGGCTGTGCTTATTTGTTTATATTTTTGTTTGTTATATTTCAAGTATTAAAGTTAAATTCCCACGGTAGTTGGGAACTAGCTGACCTACATATGCGCTTAGTATTTTAGGTCCCGTCGACCGATTCAAAATCTCTTTATCACCAGCCTGGAGTGTAATGACAATATCACTATAGAAAGTCCTATCCAAATGCTGTGTCCTAAAAGACCCATATCGACGTCTCAGCGACAAAATGTAGTAAGCACCAAACAGAAAGCTTTTCCATACTAGTGTTCATCCTATTAGGTAAAAACACTTGGTTGGAAGATTGCCCTTGTTATGAAGTAAATTCAGGGACGGTATTTTCGCGGTCATAACTTCAGGCGTCCTAAAAATACTCAAGGCAATGGAACTCAAAACATTTTGTCACTCGCTGCGGGTGACACTATCTTTAGTGCAAATAGTAGTATTTACCATAACAATTTATATTATAACCATATTATAACAAAGTTTATGTATCAAATATCTGCACCACTTGATGAGATGCAATCTGTAACATGTTTTAACGTGCCCCTTTTCCACATGACCCAGGCCCATTCGGCCTATTTCGTGATAACGTTAGAGCATTCGTCTACAAATGAATGTAAACGTAAGCAAAATTTATCGCATTTTAGAATGAATAGTTTTATAAACGAAGGTAAACGCCCACGAGCATTGTAAATGTTCATTTAGAAACAAACGTTGTGGAGTTCGTTTTTTTGTGCATTTATTTCTGTCCGCGAATCTGTCTTAATAGTGATTTGTAGCTAAGACAAAGGTGCGAATTAGCCATATAGTTAGTAATATCAAATAATGTATGTACAGTATGTTTGTTTATAACAAATAAATAATCATAAAATTATCTCAGGTGACTGTTGAGTTATGACAGTTCAAACAGTATTCTTTACTTCTGGGACACCCTGTGCAATTAACTTCTAAACAAGGGTAAATTAAAGTCAACAATTAGAACTGTCGTTGTCACTCTCATCCTCACCATCATCACTATCACTATCGTCCGCATTAAAATCAAACGGTTTAAACCATTCTCGAGTGTCTGCAACAATCTTCGTTTCTTTCTGCAAATCCTCGACCAAACAGTCTTTCCAGTTAATGCGATCAGGTGCGTTAAGAACGCGCTTGCCGGCCAAAACGTCTCGACCAAAAGTTACGGGAAACTTGGCTCCAGATGCAATTCTAGTAAAAAGCTTTCTTCGGCCTGGAAGCTCTACCCAAAAGTAGGGCACACCTTCATTTACAAGGTCGCTGATAGTCATGGATTCCGGAACATTTGACAAGGAATTTCCTAAAACACCATTAAATGCGCATTATTAATTTGATGTATGTACTTAACAGACGACACGGTTGAGACATGCTTGTTTTCTATCAAGCCTCATAAGTTATCAGAGGAGGAACTGCACTATGTAAGAAAAAACTACGGTAAATTACAGGTATTAATTGTTCGAGAATCGTTCGCGAAGAATTTGCGAACATATTTTGATCAGCTAATAATTTTTCGCGAACGTTTCGATAAAGATTTGCTTTAATTTATGTTCTGATTTAAATTTTAATGAAGAAAATACTTGACGATGAAATTAATATGCCAAGTTTATGCGCGACTAAACTTACATGAAATGACCCCGTTGGCCATTCTATTTTGCCAAAGCCGATGTGGAATCGAAAACCATTGTTACGGAACAAACAGAGAATTCAACAAGGTTTTTCGTTAACCAAAATTAGACGAAGTGGAATCCAACTGCCAGAAATAACTAACTGTCTCGGAACAGAATTTTGGCGATTTCTTACGAGTAGAAAACGGTTCACTGCTAATTAGAACATTGACTAATTCCGGAATCGTTTTGTTCGCCAACACGGACGTGGTAAAAATATTTAGTTTTCAGCATTCGCGAACGTTGCAATTTCAAATAAAATTGAACAAATTTTTGCTCACAAAACGAGTTAAATTTTCAGTAAATGTTCACGTATTCGCGAACAATTTTCCACAAACCTGTACAATCATTAAATTATTAACCTTGAATCATAGTAGAATACGATAAAGAAAACAAATTGTTCGCGAACAATTTCATCCATGAAATGTTTACTGATAAATTGTAAATTCAAAAACAGCGTGAGCGATAAAGAAAACAAATTGTTCGCGAACAATTTCACCCATAAAATGTTTACTGATAAATTGTAAATTCAAAAACAGCGTGAGCGCGATTAATAAGTCTTTATCTTCAACGCAACTTTAATTTTAAAAAGTAAATTTTCGCAAACATTTGATGCTTGGTGATTTTAATCATACAGGCTTGATGTCGCTTGAGTATTTTTCTATGACAAAATAATCTATATAAAATAAATTTATTTAAGAACTAAATTTGTGTTCGCGAACAATATTTGCTAAAAAGAATATTGTGTTCCCGAACAAATTAAATTTTATATACGTTTGCGTTCACGAACAAGTTTAAAAATTCTTGATTTCAAATGTTGAACAACATGTTTAAAAATAGTTTCCATCGCTGAGTTATTGCACTCCATGTATCGAGTGATGCCACCCTCTAACACTGTTCACGAACAAAACGCACGAATTTAAAACTCACAAAATTATGTTTTCAACAACGAATATGCGAACCAAAAATTACCTATTTCTTACCACCATACTGCTGTTCTTAAATGGTTTTTACTTCATTATGCAATCACAAAGATGCCTTCTGTTACAAAAAATATGATAATTGTAAAAATAGGATGATAGGCGGGGTCATTTTAAATTTAGTCGCGCATTACTAAGCCTTGGCTTGATGAAAATACTGCCAAATAGCTTCTACAGCAAAGAGCAATATACTGTTTGGTTGAATGAATGGCAAAGCATAATGTATGTATGCTGGCTGTTGGCACAAGCATTGTAACCAGAAATCTAAGCACAATAAGTGGACACTGTTATTCTTCCACAGTCAAAAGTTTCCAATTTTTGAAGCATGGACTGCTGAAATTTCTCTCCAAACGAATCAGTCTAAGCACGCAATCATTGATCTGATAATGATCAGAGTATAATCGATAATATTTTTATTACCACTTGGATCTTCAGAAAATACTAACATTTAGGCAAAAATATGTAGCTGGAGCATTTACATAATACAGTCATGGACAGATGCTGTAAGTGCACAAAAATGAACGCAAGAAAAGTTTCACGTTCGTTTTATATTTTTGTGGGAAACTGTATGTATCCAGTTATGGTTTTTCAAAGTTGTAGACAAGCTTACCCGGTATATCTAGAAATGATTAACCGATCGTTATGGATATCACAAGGTTCACCTTTTTATAACATTAGAAATCAAGTCTATATTTTAATAAAATAATAAAAATTATGTAATTACACAGTACGAGTACTGGACCTTTGCTTTATAACAAAGTATGTAAATCATAAAATTATATTTGAAAACTTAAAGTCAGAGAATAGAACTCACAAACACATAATTGCTGCTTGGAATGTATTTGAGGTATATGTAAGTAGGTACAGTACTCGCCAGAAATGACCATCGCATTTCGATCGAGCGAGTTCGAGCGAGTGGCTCGCTCGAGATTTCAATACTATTTAAATTAATAGTAAATTCTATTTTTAAAACAAACTTCTTTTAGAAAGTCTCCAGCAAGTCGCCAGTGAGCGAGTCATTTTTGGCGGGTACTGTATTAAAGTCCCGGTCAAAATAAACTGTATATACGGGCAGACGTAATTGCGTCTGGATGCAAACTGACGTAATTTTGTCTATTCGGCAAAACGCGGATGGACGAAATTGCGTCCGCCTACGTCCTTCTTCTGTGCGCTTAATTTAATCTGTGACTGTATAAGTACTGGAAAATTATCTCAGCTCGCCTGGCAAGGAATGGCTAAAGCCCCTCAATATTGGATTAAAATCGTCCGTGATACTCCAATATCAGTACCTTGCTAGGACCTATAATGCGAGGACTTTCAGTATTTAGCATTTCGGTTGAAATGTATGTACCTGTTATAATAATAATTAACAGTTATATTAACATAGGTTTATCTGGATTTTCCAAATTATCAAAATTATATCTGACGACATAACCTCAAAGGTACTCCACCTCAGAACAGGGAGGGTAACGCAAAATACTTTGGGTGAGATACTGCACCCCGCTCCCAGTAAACTGCATGGACGACCGTAAATAGCAAACTGGAGGGAAGACCGTAATACGGTATCTGTCGAAAAACGTCAGAAATGCGTAATTTAGCAATGCATAAAATAAGGAAATTTTAACGATTTATAGGCCCACAGATGAAAATTTGAGAATTTTTTAGCCAAAAGGAACAAAATTCTTTTATATATCATAGAAAAATCCCGTCACACAGGAAAGTATCTGGGAGCATGAACTGACGAAAGCTAAAATTTACGCATCTCAATGTAGTCGATTAATCATAGTCGAAAAATCGTTGTTTTGTTAATTCCAGAACTGCTTCTCCAAACTACGGAAATTATAATTGGGATCATGAACTGGGTTCCACACAAATTCGAAATCGGGGGAGTAGAAATACCTGGGTGGGGGGGCGCCATTCTCAATAGTTCATCTGTGCGATGTTCGCCACAGTTGACCTGGTGTCATGAGCTGGTGTTCACCACTGCTCGGAAATGCGGTAGTAAAAATACCTGGATGGGGGACATTCCCAATTGTTCATCTGTGGCCAGAAAGAATGTAGTTGTTAGAAAACGTCAAAAACATAATTTAGCAACAGATTCGACTTATGGTCGCATAAAAATGGAATTTTAGCGATTTTTAGCACAGCAGGGAAAATTTGCGGATATTTTTAGTCAAAATTGAAAAAGTTCGTATATTTTTTTACCCATCCGAGAAAAATTCTATACAATTTCACTCGTGCAGGAAAGAATCTGAGGGATATGAAATGCAAAGAGGTCGATATACCTGAGATCCACCCTCCCTTATTTAGAGAAGAAAGAAATATTACAATAAATCAGTAGTAGTTTAGTGTTAAATGTATTGTAACATATATACCTGTCGCTTCAGCGGCTTCAACAAACAATTCTTTTAATTTATCAAAGTCTTCAGCCACCACTTTCGGTATCGGAATAGCCTGAATCTGACAATGAGAAGTACGATGATTTCGCTCGTAGAAGATCATCACCTTATTAAGCACTGCTGCCGCGTTACTCAAAGAATCTTGATAGCGTTCGATTTCCATTGTAACGTCTTTGGGTGCTGCTACTAACGACTGAATATGCGACACCGGGAGAATAAGAACGTGATTGGGCACAAGGGGACCTTTAGCAAGCGCAACATACGCATGGCAACCAACGCTGATAATTAGACGCTTTTCTACCGCAGGACTAGACAAGCAAAACCAACATGGTTGCTGACTGTCCTGTGGAGTTCTTTTCTTGTTAGAAAATTGTTCCTGACTCTGTTGATGCCGTCTTTTTCGATGCTTGTGCCGACCTGAAGAACTTTATGGCGATACATAAACATAATGTCATTTGTACTCATTCCTTACAACTTGCGCCATATTTCTTAAAAACACATTTTACTCTAGACTTGCACAATATGTATTATGTGGACCTACAATACTATTAATTTACTTTAAAATTTTTGTGGCCAAGTTTCTGGATTCAGAGCGCATATACAATGTACATAATACACAATTTAACTCAATTCATTTGTGCGGCTCATTTTAAAACTTAATGTAGAGCATAGGTAATCACCGTAATATCGCATCACATGCTACTATACAGAGCTTCGTTCGCTCAACAAAATGAGCCCAATACCACAGATATAGTTTAATAGCATACGAAGAATGGCCGTATTCGTGTATTTCGAATCTCATGACCCTTTTTAAAACACATTTTACGTAATCTTTCAACATAGATATCTATAGTAAAATGCACGACATTACGCTACACATAGCTTTCACAACCTCTAAAAACGAGCTTAATATAATCATATGTGTCCATCGATCATAGAAATTATCTGGCCACTTCGTGTGTTTCGGTCCCTTGAGCCCGGTTGAAATCCCGCTGCAATCTAATCCTGGGTCGAAGGGTAGCCTTGTGGAAAAGATTTATATTGATGCATTAAGTCGTAATTACTCTACAAAATGAACCTGATTCGGCTGAAATATGCAATTGCTTTATCAGACCTCTTTCGGCTGACTTGTAAGAGGGGAAAGTGTCAAAATCAGTTTTCGGAGCCTAACCAATGGCTACAAGCACACAATTTTAACTTTTGTTTCAACAATCACGCATAATGATCAGTCACTGCAAATCTGAGTTATGCGCGAGTAAACTTAAGATGCGCCCATCGACTATCCTATTTTGTAAAAGCCGATAGCGAAGCGCAAACCGTTGTTACGAAACAAATGCGGAAATTTCATCGACTTTTCTATAACAGAAAATTGGCAAAATCAGAAACAAGCACCAAAAATTGCAGCTTGTGTTCGAACAGAATTTTGACGATTTTGAATTTGTAGTGAAAACTGTTATCGAACGCCTATCAGCTTCTGATTCGTATTTGTCTGTGTTCGCGAACAAATTTAACGTAATACTGACGTCACAAATCAATCGTTCATGTGATTTAGGTTACAGTGTTCGCGAACAAATTCAGCGAATCCAAATCCGGTAGATTTTCGTTCGCAAAATATTCGGTAATTTTCCTTGAATTTTCGCGAACACAAATTTAGCGGATTACTATCACAGAACTTTGTGTTCGCGAACAGTTTTGCACCGGATTATGGTTTACCAAAAAACGTTCAGAAACAAATTTTTAACCGAAATAGCAAAATAGGATTATTGATGGGCGTGGGTTAAGTTTACTCTCGCATTATGAATGTCACAAGAAAAAACCCACAAACTAAGAGTCCAAATTTCACCATATTAAAAGCAAGGAGATACTTCGCTAACACTCAGAAATCAATTATTAACATAAAACAAACTGGCACGTATGTAGCTTAGCCTAATACGGACAAAAATTTTATAATTATTGCGAGATACTAAATTTGAATCATTAAATGTTCGTTTGAAGCAAAATATAACGGTCAGTTTCACATAAAATATTGTTTCAATCTGTTCGGAACCTCATTACTGTGCCATAATACAGTAGTTGGCATAGTGAGCGGGGATGGTCTAATTACCATCTGGATCATAATATACTATTCAGAGCAATAACTGAAACGAACGTAAATCTTCACCTAGAATCTTTAACTTGTATAGATGAGACTGTGTTTGCGCTACTTCATTGATTTTGTTGCATAAAATCACACAAACCCGACGTCATTTGACACTATTATTTTTGGCAATATCGGATCTTTCGACGTTTTAGACAGAGTGTTTCATGCTTGGGTATTTTTTCAAAACGGACCTTGGGTCCAGCAAATTTCTTTTGGGTTCAGACCTTAAGGGCCTTAAAGACCTTACAATTTTTGGCTCGAGAATTTCACGAATTTTTACACAATAACGAAACGTAATTACATACGTACCTATATAAAATTTACACCACCTCCAACTGCAAAAGATTGGACCAAATTTCATATGCCTTTTTCAGGTGCACAGCATCTGTGGTTTGTGGAGTTCCAGCACGCTAATTATATTTTTATACCTTTTTAGACTGTATTAATCTGCTTACAACGTATGTTCATATCTATGTTATGAAGAGATTTCTTATTACGTACGACTCAAAGCAAACGCAGACATAATAAAATTTATTAGCAAACCCAATGTCTCCGAATCCGAAACTGCTTTGAATCCAGGGTGGGTACAGCAAAAATATTTGGGTCCAGACCCACCTGTGGACCCAAAATGAAGGTAGACAGTGAACTCATAGGGTTGTTTAACCCGCTACACATCTGTTTCATTGTGCGATAAGACTACAATGAGCATGTCGTTATCATTCTCCTGTACTGTTGAAGATGGCTGAAAATGTTAAATTCTTTTGACCTACAGTACTCGCGATTAACTGACACTTTGTGAACGAGCGAGCGACCAATGAGCGAACACAAACAAAATATTAAATTTCTAATGTTTTTCCAACGAGAATGTCGCGAGCGAACAGAGATTCTGCAAAGAGCAAATTCTGGAGAGAGCAAATTCTGGCGAGCATTGTATAATGATAAAAATGAAATTGTTAAATTTAGTCAAATTGAATATCAGGATCGGTGCTTACAGTACGCGTCTCAATTGGCCGCTAATTGCTCGGTGCTCAACCGAAACTTGGTCGTAGGAAAATAAATGTGTACTAAATTTTGTAAGTTGTTGTTTTGTTCGCTCATTGCTCGCTCGTTACTCAATCATCGGCAGTCAATTGGCGCGACTGCTGTAGATTCAGAGATCGCTTAATACGATGAAAGCAAGCAATTATACTTGATATTAGTCCCATACGCTAGTCCCCAACGTAAAATGTTTTGAAACTCAGAAATTCATTAAAATTTGCTATTTAAAAATTTACGTGTTTTCTGATATTATGCGTGAGTAAACTTAAAGTGTAGCCACAAAACATCCTATTTTACAATAACCCATTTCGAATCGCTATTCCTTGTGACGGAAATAATGCTGAATTTCATTCAGTTTTTTCGGTATATAACGGAAAAATGGAAAAATTAAATCCAAGTTCCAGAAATTAAACCTAGAGGTCGAACATAATTTTGGCGATTTCCATTTTTCAAAAGTTCAGTTTCCTAATACCTATCAAGCTAGAATATAGATTATTCAATGTTGGTGAACAAATTTATGCGCGAGTAAACTTAAGGTGACGCCACCAAGTATATTACTTTGTAATTTTGCACATTTTGCAATAAAATTTGTTACGGAACGCTCTTTGGTCAAAAATGAAATTCAGCGTAAAACTGTTCGCAAACACAGCGCTCGCAATTGAGATCTAACAATTTTGTGTTTGCGAAAATTCAAGTAAAATTACCGAAATTTTTGAGAACGAAAATTGGTCGATTTGAATTAAACCAGTTTTGTTCTCGAACACCGAGAGCTTAACTATAGAATCGATTTGATTGTGACGTCACTTTTGCATTAAATTTGTTCGCGAACACTGAATAATCCAAAGTTAAATGATTAGACATTAGGGAACAGAATTTCTGCAAATTGAAAACACCGAAATCCTGTTCGAAAATTTCTGGCACAAGGTCTAATTTTTAGTTCTAATATGACTTTGCCAATAAATTGTCGGTTAGCGAAAAACGAATGAAATTCGCTTGTTTGTAACAGGGGTTTGCGATTCGACATCTGTAGTTACATAACAGGACGGTTGGCAGGGTCGTCTTAAGTTTACTCACGCATGAACGTAATCGTGACGTGATAAACAAATCGATCTTACACTTAACCTCTTGGCGATTGCGAACAAAACCAATTAAATCAAGCAAGACAAATTCTGATTTAGCAAAATTTCAGTAGTTTCACTTGAATTTGCGCGTATCCAAAATAGGTATATATCAGTCACAGATGTGTGTTCGCGAACACTTTTACGGCTAATATCAACTGACAAAATAGCGTGCCGTAACAATTTTCATCAGAAGTTAAAACCTAGGGTGGTACGTGGGACCACTTAAAGTTTACTTGCACATTAAATGAAGCAAAAAAGTACCTGTCAGTTTTGACAGAACTGCAAATGACCGCGTAAAGTTACAATCATAATCAAGTGCACAAAAATCGAACGAAGTTTCGTTCGATTTCCGGTCGTTTTCGTTTAAACGGAAATCTATCGCTTGCTATTAGCGAATTTCGATTGCATTAAAATGAAAAATAATATAATAAAATTATTAGTTCCCGTCTGATTTACCGAATGACATTTGCGTTAAAAAAATTAAATTAGTAAAAATGTTAGTTCGCGTTTAATTTAACGCTTTTTTAAAAGAAGATCGATAGATTGCAATATTGTTTGATTTCGTCTGCGTTCGATGTTATGTGTACTTAATTCTGATTATATTGTAGTTGACCTTTATGCAATCGGCTTACTATAGTGTTTTTTGGAACTTTGAAAGGCTCAGGATGCTCAATTTGGGGCCTTAAAATTGTCAACCAGTGCATATTAGCAACGCACATCTCGTTTAGCCTCATGGCGCGAGATGTGGTTGTTCATATTAATTTTCTGTAAAATCTAACAATTTACATTCGCATACCCTACCACGAGTAATTATAATAAAGTTAGTAAAAAAGTGGAAATACATACATTATTGTTACGCTGGAACTGGCCGAAATGTCGTCGGCAGTACCTTCCCCATGGCACCACAAACTCAGTTAACCTAGAGCAAACCCGGTAACACTAATTCTAATATTATTGTGCTATTATATTATACAGTTACGGAAAAAAATAAGTGCATAAAAACGAACGCAACAACTTTGTTTATAAACGAACGTTTCAGCGTTCGTTTCCGGTTAAGTTCCTTCATAAACGAGCTTAAAAACATTCGCTTTAATATAATACAAATTTTGTTCACGTTTACGTTCGTTTCTAAACAAACGTTCCAACTTTTGTTTTCGTTCGTTTTTAATGCACATATATGTATCCATTGATACTGTTGCATATCATGCGATTTTCGATACAGCTCGACAGATTCAGACCGTCAACAACTAAATCTGGCCAAAGCTTGAGTGGGACTTAGCCTGTCTCTGCAAACACGGCACTCGTCTAATCATTATTCATGGCCTATTAATCACAGACAGCCGGACAGAAATGAGCGGCATTATAATAGTTGCATCCCATAAAAAACAGCAATATATTACAAGCTTTCGAATAAACAGAAATATTCGCCGTTCAACTTAAGTTAAAAGAGAATACCAAAAAATAATAACATACTCCCATCTTCAGTCATATCAGCATTCATATCGTAAAAGAACTGATTGCTATGATCGTCGGTCGTTCTTTTTGAAGCAGCCGCTTGCCGAAGTTCTTCCAGTACTTGAGCGTACGGAAATTCTGTAACATCCGGCGGTTGCTCTACCAGACGCTGTCGTGGCAAAGCGCTTGCTGGTACAATACTAAACGCATACATATATTTGGTATTTAATGCGTTGGCAAAACGACCAAGAGCGACTAGTCGCGTGGCTTGACACGCAGGCTCGGCCAAGACGCGATGATTACGGTACGGCTGTCGCTCAAAATACTGACCTTAAAACGACAATATAATTTTAGCTTGGATTCATAAATGGATTGTAACACGAACTAGGCGTGTGGCTTGACACACGGGCTGGAACAACACATGATGGTTGCTGTACGGTTGACGCTCACGGTAGTTACCTTAAATGACAATGATTTTAGCTTGCGTTCATAAGTGGAATGATTATATATACTTGTGGATAACCTAGATGTTTTACAACAAAGAAAATTATTCCATGATGTCCAGTACCATGTTTTTTAAGCTGTCCTATCTACTAGGTCCATGCTCCCATACGGGGGCCCAGATTTATGGGCGGCATCTCCCAGGTTGTTCCATATTATTTCTCGATCAACATCGTTTGGTGCCGACCGACGACGTTCAACTCTCATCCCCCAACCACAAAAGGTAGTTTTTGCGTGTCCCAGAGGGCTAAGTTTAGAACACGTGGCAAAAAATTTTAACGGTTGGATAAACATGGGGCTTTTCGGTTTTGCAAGGCATTTGGATTATATGGTGGCCCCAGTTCCCAGGCTAGTTAAACAGACCATAACTACAGTAATGTGACTGTTAGCGGCAGGTATATTCGAGTATTACAGTACGCCGCAGAAATGACCGTCGCATGTCGAGTGAGCGAGTGGCTCGCTCGAGATTTCGAAACTTTTTAGATTAATAATAAATTCTATTTTTAGAACAAATTTATTCCGAACGTGTCTCGACGGAGCGACAGTCATTTTTTGCGGGTACTGTACATGAAAATTAAGCACACGCTGTCGCTGGAATGTTAATTTTGAAAATACATCTTCCTAGTCATTAGAGGAAAAAACGTAGTCGACGTTTCGGAGGTGTTGAAAATATATAGGTCACATTGCCCTTAGCGTATTGGATGTGTCTTGTCAACATTCTGGGCATTGAAAAGGTTTCGGAGAACTAAAAAAGTTTCGACCCGGGGCGTCGTACGTCTCACAGACAAAAAATACTTTCGCTATTTTGCTAGCTCTATGTTACACCTAACTAATCTGAAAGCGGCCACTCTTGTTCTATTTTCACACATTGCGCTCCAGTTAAAACGCAAATACAAATGAAATATTGTTAGAAAACAGTATTCGCGATGACTTGCACAACACTGCGTTTTACTAATTATTCTAAATATAAGCTTCCGTTATTACTGGCAGGTTTAGCCTTGGTAACAGCAATCATTAATTCCTTGAACATTATTTCCTCGATTAGTGATTCACAGGGAAAATGTTAATTCTACCGAACTATGTATGACGTAATCATTTGCGAATGCAAATGGGTTAAGTTCAGTCCCTGCCAAATATAACTACCGAATAATCTAATAGCGGGCACCAAACACGTCTCGAACAATTTTGAACAACACAATATTTTTCAAAAGCATTTCGGACAAGTTTGAATACCTTTCGAACAACATTAGTATTGTTATTATATTAACAGCTATTATTATTTTTTTTGCATTTACATACACTTTCATTTAGATATCGAACACATCCGAAAAGTTGTCGAACGAATCTCGAATGTGTCTGGAACGAACAATCAGTAATTTCTGACAGGGACTATATGGGGTGATTTAGGACCTTCCGGACTACTCTAAAAGAACACTTTTTTAGCTTTTGAGGCATGTTATTGCGGGGTGCGATCGTCAAAACATTCTTATATAGGTTTTCAAGGTCGCTGAATACGATGCTATTACACTCGAAGACCGATCGATGTATCATGTCAATACAGAGCACTGTGGGTGGTGTCTAGGATCGGACGATTTTCACACAATACATTATTTAAATCGGATTCGGAACCTGATCTTTGAAACTAATATATAGTAAAACAGCTGAAGGAAAAAATGAAGGTACTGTGGAATTAAATGTATGAAAAATGAATTTTACATTACACTTAATGTATTGCGATGGCGTTATTGCCTCTCTGGGACTCTGAAGAGGCCGACGAAGCTAAAATATTTACTATCGATCAATATGTATGTTTTTTGGACTCTCAGCGGAAAAACCCCTTCCGCTGTGAAGGCTTGCGTAAACTGCGTCAAACTGAATGTTCTTTTAACGTATAGAGCGTAGACTAGACAACTTTGATCTGTCTTTAATTACTACATTTTACTAGATATACATACGTTTGTTACATGTTAAATACCTGGAAACTCGAAACTCCGAAACTTGCAATAACTGGTTTATATGGTTCTAAAAGGCTATAAAAAAGTAAAGGGACATTATTCAGGCTAGGTTGGCTAACCAGTGCCCCTCAGTTAGATCATGATGATTTTCTGATCGGAACACTATGAATGAGACAAACTGTGATACTGTTCGCATAGCTTCTATACATACAGTTTGTTCGTAAGAACACACACAGTTTAAGGCTGCTTTGTAGACAATAATGTTACTTTACTCCAATGTAGACTCACTACAAAGTTTACAAGCGCACTGACTAGTGCTTGATGCAAGTATTTATGTTAGCGAAGCTAACAGCTAAGTACTTCAATAATCAAAACTCTGTTATGTATATCAAGTTGAACCGATTCAATTGTAACATATACCGCAGATTTCTGAATGGGTAAGCTGCTACAAGCATCGACCTAGCTTTGTTTTGTTAACAAAGTCCTGCCGGATGAGGATGAAAAATTCCTAATGAAATTGTGTCCTAGTTACGTTTCACATGGCAATATTTGCTGAGTTAATCTTGTCTTTTGTTTGGTTGTGTTGGGACTTGATCATTGATGTTAAACCAAATTTTTAAACCGAACATCATTTTCGCCGGAACCAGAATTCCGGTTACTCCCTACTATCTGGCTACTTAGAAATCTCATTTTTCAAAAATTTGTCACTTGACGTGTTTGCGTTCGGGCTAACAATGTACCGAAATGTAAAGAGCTGTGAAGCCAAGGCAGATACAACGCGACGAAATAAATATTAACAAAGTCACTGTTTTTCACAAGCGAACACCAATGTGGTCCGCAACGTAACGCTCATTTGACGATATTATCATCCAGATTAGAAACAATATTATACATAAATGGCTTTACCAGTAAGTCCGGCGAAATGATACCGTGGACGTAACTGAGCCGTTAGCTGAGATACAAGCATGGATGGCGGTGGAATGAGATTATCAGCAGCCGGAATTTGGCGGCTATTATAGCGCTCGGCACCCAGTGGCCACTGAGAGGTAAGTAAGATATCGACACACGGCGATACCGAAGCGCTCAGAGATGCAGAAACTGAAGCACTGAGATCTGCAACTGTCCGGAAATTGAAATAAACTGTGTCGTTTATACTACTGCTATCGTTGGCAACGTTCATAGTTTCTACACCGGATAGGTATGCAACTGTTAGCCCTAAAATTACTATTAAAAAATTCAATCTGCCCACTAATATCGCTAAGTACAAGCAGTGTTATAATAACCTTAAAATACATATAGATACACCGTTTAAATAATCCAAATTTTTCAAAAACATTGTTGGATATTAACGGAACCTGAGAGCCATACAATTTTTCATATAAGTCATGATTTCTATCTGTGATCCATTTCCCATCCCAAAATTTTTAACCCGACGACAAAAAATGCGCGACAAAGGAAATTTTATAACAAGTAATTTTGACGTTAAACGATCATTTTATAATAGTAAGTAATCTTGACGTCAATTATCAAAAAAGATTCTGAAGGTTTGTGTTTTTTCGTAAACTGTTCGCGAATTTAAGTTTGTTTGCCGCGACGTTTGCTTTTATTTCTGAGAGCCACTTCAGCACGAGCAGTTATCTGCAAGCAAATTAACGGTATCGCGCAACTAGGCGCTAGTAAAAATTACCGTCACTTAGTTTACAATAAATACTTGGTTAAACACATTTTACGGTGTATAAATTAGGTTTTAAAATCGTAGCTTGTAAGGTGTTATTAGTGTTGAATATGTAATTTAGAGAGAGTTAAACACACTGAGCAGCAACTTACAGGATGAGCCGAATATCTGACATGTTGCTTGGATAGTTGAAGACATATACAATGTTTATAGTGTAATTACGGACTCACAATGTAGAATTACATTGATGAAATCAGACCAAAATAGCACCCATATATGTAACTCATGCAGCTGGGGAGATCTTGTCGTTTCCGGATAGATTGGGTCCATGGGCCCACTAAAAACTGTTTTAACCCAACCCTGTAGCGTAAATAATGACAATATATAGTCGAATACAACTCACAGCTACATATTAAAGATAAAACCCACTTAACGGACATTGTCAAATTTCGTCCCTATACGGCTAGGCAGAAATCACTTCCGTCGTTTAACTCATTATACTCAAAATTCAATTACTATTGAAAATTACATCCATAAACCAAACACTTACCGTGATGATAAAACGGAAAGCGCAGTGATCGTATTTTCGGTAGCGGCGTAACAGAGAGAGCAAAAACACATAAAGTTCAATGTAAGTGAAGCTGAGCACCGCAACATTGACATTACAAAGAAACAGTTTATGCGAGGTGTTCGGAAGGCAGCAGCTCCCCTACTTTATGACTTTATATAGGTATCTTAGTCTAGTCAAAGGCACATAATTATGCTTAGCAGATCGAGAACGGTTTAACCTGTATGCAGCTTACACCTAAAGCTTGACACTGACGAATAAGTTCTATCCAGACCACGAGGCTATAACACTTTTGACTGATAGTAAAATCTCTGTGTACAGCCGCGCTCAGAAATACAGGCAAAATCTTTCGCGAAAAATCATGTCAAAATTTGAGCGGCCTCGTGAATCGTTTGCGAAGTAGTTTATTTTGAGTGCATGACTAAATAATGTTTTGTACGCACAAATGAATATCCTTTTTTAGCCAAAAAAGAGACAGAGGTTACATATTTTTTCAGTGTCATCACCAACGAAATTATTCATCAGCTGCAAATTATTTATGGTTTAATTTAAACCACGCAGGAAAAATCATTAAACTCACCACAAGCTAAATTTAATACTCCTTTTCGGCCCAGATAATGAAGGTTTTGTATACGCTTAAATTTCTCGGGATCAGCAAACCAATGAGCCGAGGTCCCTAAAGACGTGTTCATAAAATATACCGGCATCGGCAGCGTATATTTGCCTTCGTGAAGGAACAAACTGTTCTCTTCGACGTTTAAACCAAAGAGCTCGCCAACGACAAACACGGCCTCGAATTCGCCCGACTTTTTGGCCAAGCTCTTAAGACGCTTAGAAAACTCGCTAAATTTTCCATCCACGTCGCCGCACACTAAAATTCGAACGCTTTGACAATCCGACATCAAGTTCGGCAATAATATTATTACTAAAACCATTTGTTATATTGACAGTTACGGATAGGAATGAAACCACAAGAAAAATTCGTGAATTTTAGTAAATTTTAGATTTAGAAAAAATAATAGCTATTCTTCCGAAACAATTTGCTAAAAAACTTGTCTTATTAGCTCTTAAGTTTAACTATCATGAGGACCTAAACGGATGGAATGCACTAGCAAGGTATTAGGTGTAACATAAAGGTCACCGCCTCAGTACGCTTCAATCAGCAACTATAATGAAACTGCCGACACTGAGCAATCCCAAATATCAAGCAATCGTATGAGATAAGGAAAATAGTTATCACTGGAACCTCCAGTGATTGACGCACACATGGTACACGAGCCACAAACGATTGTTTTGAACGAAGTAACGGCGAGCAGAAATAAAAGGCAGTTAATTTTTATGCAAATAATTCTCAAAGAAAAGCTTCGAGCAACAACTCTTCAATTCCAAAAAAAGCTCTGTAGGTTTCTAACAATTCCTAACATTTTCAAAAAAAACATGCCTATAATTTCGGATAGATCGCGATCTAAATTAAAACATCTTTCTACAAAATTTGAAATTGGTCAACCCGAAACTTAGAACATCGAAGAAACACTCAACACGAGTATACACTGTAAGGACAAACACAACACAGAGATGACGAAGTTCTTCGTATTCAGGCACCCTCAAAATCCATAGACTGATTCTAATTTTCAAGATGGACAAATGGTAAAATTATACTTTTTCACTAAAATCGAGACTACTGTGCCTATGACAACGTCCCAGAACCTAATTACATGCCAGTTTTTTCGTGGTTCCGGCCGGCGTCTGGCACTAGGTGGTGATGGTTTCGGGGTCAAGTGTAGCCCCGAGTTCGAGGGGCAACTATTTTATTTGTTATATATACATTATATTACGTATGTATCTATATATATATATATATATATATATATATATATATATAGATATATAGATAAATTATATATATATATATATATATATATAGATATATATATATAATTAATATTAGTGATGGGCAGGGACATGGGTAACCATATCAGAATATCCGGGTTAAATTGTGGGATATATCGGATAATCAGAATACGGAAAACCATATTCTAAGATTTCAAAGTTTTATTTAAACGTCAGAGATTGCGTACTAGACTTTGCCATTCAACTACCACAGCTATGTATATTTTAGGAAGCATTAAAGATTTGAGATATAAACAATAATTTTCTTTTGATAAGATGCTTTTGCACCAATATACGTATTTACATTAAATGGTACGGTTACACCGATTTTAGTGAAGTTTTAAAGTGCAAACTATTTCAATTTATAGTTAACGCTAATTTATTCAGAATGAAAATGAAAATTTGGGATATTTTGGATATCTCGGAAATTTATGATCGTGCTAGAAAACCACCAGAGCCAATCGGAAGCCAGAGATGCGAGGTTGTCCAAATCCACGAACTTGCAGCTAAAGTCCAAACAGCTGTTGCTACACACCTTATTTTACACAAAAACTGCAAGTTTGTGGTATCTGAATAGCTGCGTTTTTGGATTTATAAATCTTGAAGACAGGGTAATCGTGCAACTCCACAGGGTATCATTTAAATATCTACTTATTCCCAGAATTTTCATGAATGGATAAAATTTTTTGTTCAGATTACACATAGCTCAAAAAGCAATATTACGTAACCAACCAACAAACTCAAGACAAATAAATCGAGTTTGTCGATCCTAAATCTACCTGACAACTACCGAAAAGCTATGAAATATTCTTTCCGGCCTCTCCATAACTGGACCGTTGTATTCAGGTCACGAAAAACCTATATACTGTTATTAATACCCCGGTAGCAATACCTAACCAACACTATATTCTGGAAATCGAGTTGGTTGACGCTAAAGCGGCCCAGAGAGTGATCCTACAAAAAGTGATATTGAGCAAAACTGTAGATCTCTTTGAGTTTATTCCGGTCAGTGGTTTCCGGAATCCTGTGTGGCGAGATATAAGCTGCGAAACACTTTCAAATCGTTTCTAGATATAAATTTGGCGAAGGACTCTTAATGTTTGCCATTTTACCCGATAGATAGGATCGGAGCTCTTAGAGTTCAACTAAAGGGCACATCGCATCGTCGTTACTTTTTGAATCAAACAAAAATTCTGTCACATATCCATCCAAGGAAAGAAGAATTGTTAAGAGTTACACCGATCGACAAAGTTTTCATATTTTGTCAAATAGCGCCCTGAATGGAAACTATCCTCTGTTGGGTTTCAACAAGCTGCAGCACCTAAAAATAATCCAGAAATATAGATATTCCAATAAAATCAACTAAAAGTCTATGAGTCTCGAAAGATTGTAAACGAACTATCGAGCCCTATTGCAAATATTACTGCTACCTGCAAATAAAAAAACCCCACCTGAAGCTACAAACAACTACTCGCACATAAAAAAATAACTGCAAGTAAAAATATCACCCGCAGGTAAAGTAAATTTTACTCGCAAGCAAAAAATTAGCTGCAGGTAGAATAAAATTACCGGGAGGTAATTTTAAAATACTTGCAAGAAAATAGCCTATGTACCTGTGGGAACGCCATGAAGTGTTTTGAAGCTGGGATTAGTGATAATTATTGCAAGTGACAGTAGGACAAATTTACTAGCAGGTAGCATAAGACGAAAAATGCAAATATTGACGGGTTATTTGGTTATACAGATTAAAAATCTTCCAAAACTTAAAACGGTATAATATTGGTAAGTTTAAAACTGCAGTAAGCAATAACGCATCATAAATTAATTTACGGTGAAAAGACAAGAAAAGAATGGAAATAATTTTGAAAATGGAATACTAAGTATTTTGGATTTCCAAATAAACCTTAAGTTGAGACGGTCTTCGTTTCGTTGGCTCAAGATAAATATTGTACACTACCATTGACCGCCTAAATCCACAATCAATGTAGATCTAACAAAATCTCCTCAAAAGGCATAGGAAAACATATTTGTACAATGTGAAATCTCGGCGTCCCCAAATCAATAATTTGTAGCTTCTCTGCCAGTATAATTGTACAACTGCTCACCGGATGCAATGTTAAGATATCCGGATTATCCCGATATCCCTTCTACACCGCGGATAATATCCGGATTTTTGGCCCATAAAATATTAATATATCATAAATATATGCATATTATGTACATATTTATATGTATATTATGTCTAATGTGTGGTCTTAAGTATGCACATGTCTGCATTGCATGACTAAGATGGCGACGCTGAAAATGCTAAAATTGACTAGAATTACACCTTACGTTGGTCGGAAATATAAAGTTTCTCGTGGTCAAAAGCGAATATTTAAGGGCTTAAATTTTCCAGCGGAGTGGACAATAGGGGCAGCGATCGGACATTAGGAGTAAGCCCGTTCCCCTTTATAACGGAAACCCGCCATGTGTCTTTATATAATAAATAACCGTGCAAGTCCAGCCTATACCTGTAGTCCTAGTCAAAATTTTCAAGTTTAAAGTTAATCTGGATATTTTTAAACTTTGGCTCACAGCTTGAGCAACTACTCTGAGAAATAACAAAAGATGTACAGTACTTGCTACAAATTGCTGCTGTTCGTTCAATGTTGCCAGAAGCCCGGTCGAGAAATTCAAAATTTTGTTCGGAATGTGTTCGACATCTGTGCGAAATTTTGTCACGCTTTTATAAATTTGTTCGAGAGATGTTCGAAAAGTATTCAAGAATAATTTTTTTCCATTTCTGTTCGATGTTCGTTGGTTAAAAGGCGACACTCATTTCTGGCGAGTACTGTAGCATTGCATGAAACCAACTTTTGAGAAAATATCTCTAGCAATACTACAAAACCGAAAATTTCAGTAGCCCGAACGTTTAAAACTAGTAGTAACTCTTTCGAGATTGCAGAACGTAGTGAAGCATAAGAACACCTACGCCTTATGTGTGCACAACCAATCAGCTCTCGATAGCATACGTCGATACGTTATATGTGGATATCACACAATACCGCGCAGGTTAAAACAAAACAAAGAGTATCAAAGTTTAAAACTGCGATACCTACGCGATTTTGATACAAAAATCTTGCTTCTTCTAAACAACTAACAGTTATTAGCTAGATATGCTTGGAGTTGTAATAGCTCAAGCCACTGTATTGTCAAAATACTTATCAAGCCACTTTAGTGGCCGCCATGTTGCAGACGGAAATAATTTGCTACTGGAATTCCGTCTGAAACTAAGATTAATGCGGCATTCACGTTATAATATCCCAACGTTTGGAACCTTACACCACATAGTGTCAGGAACACTATTGACAACAGGGTGTCTTAGACACCCACATGTTTTTAATAACTACTTTAAAAGGTAGCTACTTATGCGGGTTATCACTCCTGGACAATGTCAGGCACACCGTCATCTGGCAGTACGCAGAACAGCTGAAAAATAAACCGCATTAGCTACATACAGAGTCCGTTAGTTAATTCGCGCCACATCGGTAGCTAAGGGTGTGTGGTACACCCTCGGCAATTGATGAACAGTACGGGCGACACCCTAAATGGCTATACGGTAGGGTCGCGACTACAGGGGGACAAAAGTTCCAAACAACGGGGACGTTATAACGTGAATGCCGCATAACCCTTAACCGTAGAAAAGAAACGTAAAATTAAATGTTTTAAACTATATAGTCGACGGTAAAAAATTAGAGATATCCCGCCATTGCTTAGCTAGCTATAGTCGTTGTAAAAACTGCTTTAATGCAGTAACCAAGAAACAGCATGATCTATTTACATCAGAAATATTTCTAATATGGAACGGCTTATGATGTATCTCGCTTAGATTAGTGTCTCTAAAAATCTGTTGATACTGCTACCACACGATACTAATGAAGACAACGTTTTCACAGCCATCAAGATGAGAGGCACACAATTTTATGGAACAAAGGTGAAATCTAACGCAAGCCAATGCATTTTAATATTTTATAAACAAAATTAATGGCCGTCACTTAATAAAATAAACATAAAACGGATACGGTCAACCCATGTTTATAATACACGCTCTACATAAATTTATTTACAGTTATTTACGGGAACACGTTTTACACTTTAGTACAGCAAATAAAATAACATTATGATGAAGATTGATAAATTAAAAAAAATTACACATGTAAAAAACCGCCAAGCCAAGTTAAGGGTGTAACGGAAGCTGAAATTGTAGTGTTCCCTCTACATATATATACGTAAAATCTTAAGCTTATACAGAGGCAAACCGAATAAATAGGAATGCTACTAAAGGAGAACCTGCTCATTTTATTAATGGGATTAACCCGTTGCTTGACCTGTGTGACATGTTAACCTTGACAAAGCGTGTTTTATATATATATACGTCTTATACAACGCCACTGAGCATGTGTTTACAATGCTATGCACAGTATTCATGTTCAAAGTAATGCACTGCGGTGTCATGTTTTATGTCAGTAAATATATATCAATAAGTTTTTCTTTACGATTATCCACTCCGTAAAGTCTGAGTTTTTATTTGTCGGTAATTATGATGAGCGTTTTTATAACAAAAGTTGAGACTAAAAACTAAACTGCATGCAACATTGGTTAGCATGAGCTGCATAACCAGATCAATCTGTCGGACAGACAACAGGAATCGCCGCATAAAATTATACAATATACGGTTTGACAGAAGTTGAAAACAACTATCTATATCACAGTGTACACAAGACATATGTATATGTGAAACGAGTAAATAGACGAACAAATAAAGAATTAAAAATTCTAACACAATTTCTTTTTTCACATCACAATCCTGTATTATCATTTTGAGTCCTTAGCCAGGTCCAATGCCGACCTTTTACATATCAAAATATGCAATGGTGCATGTATGTATATAACACAAAGGTTACAAACACTGCATACATACCTAAAATCCATAAAAACCTATGTGAACATAAGGGGATTAGTGAAGTGGAACTACAGTTTTCGGTACTAAATACATATGCGAACCAATTTACCGACACTGGAGAGATGGATAAGTCACCCTGGCCCGGGTTCGAACACATGACCTTACTAAACGATAGTGCAACGCCCTACCGATTGAGCCACTAAACCATGATAATGATAATTACGCACTTATTAATAGATTAGCACGCACCTAATATTAATGCCGCATATCAGAGAATAACAGAAACAGTCCATTTAAACTGGATCCGTTATACTATAATTTTCTGATCAGTGGTAAGACATTGTTTAGGGTAGTGTTGGGCAGCCAGTGCCCGTGAGCTACACGACGAAGATTTTTTGATGAGAATGCAATAATAAACTGTATTACTGCTCGAGTAGCTTCAGCCAAATACAGCTCATTACCAAGAAATGTTCCTGGCAGCTTGCTGATACGTTACTTTACTCTAAAGTAGACTGAATTAGAAAGTTCACAAACGCACTGGCTGGTGCTTGAGATATGTTAGCCAATCGTACAGCTAACACTTTTAAACAATCCATATTCTGTTACGCATATCAAATTTGACCGGTTCAACTGTAACAACCACCGACATGGTTTAGTTTTGTAACTTCTGCGGGGCCAAGATGAAAAATTCCTACTGTAATTTATGTGTCTTCCGCTTCACTGAGCAATTTACTGCGTTAATCTTTTCTTTGGTTGGGTTGTACAGGAACTTGATAACGTGTGTATATGTAAAACATGCCTGGACCACACATAAAGGAAAAATGTGGCAAATTTTTATTCCGGAATTCCGTTCCAATATGGATTTTTGCCTTTTGTCGGACCCGCAACCGGTATCCCTGTTATCCCCTTATATATAATTGAAATAAAAACCAAGGATGCTGATGAACACACAGCCGGTGACGATATCCGTTTTGCCTAGCTTTTTGACCCATATGAGGTCCACAGTGCTAACCGAATTATCAGTCAGCCATATCCGCTACTGGTTTTCCCAAGATCGTACAAACGAAAAGATGAACAACTGGCTTCTACTAATAGAAGGATGGGGCTCTCCAGCTATATCTCCCAATCTCCAGGTTTTCCTAGTACATTTTGGCATCTTCCCCAGGTAAGTTCCTTCGAGACGGAATTTTTGTCTGATGGGCTAATAATATTTTTGCTTACCTCGGTTAAAAACAATTTTTTCTTGTGGAGCTAAAAACGTAGATATTTTGTCTTTCTAAACTCGCTATATTTACAATAAGGCTAAAAATTACACATAACTTTTCTGGCAGTTACATTAGTGGCGCACTTCATAAATAAATACTACATAAACAGCATGATACAACTGCTAGGTACATATACTGACATAACGTAGCCATATACAATATACTGTTTATATATTTCTCTGCGATGCATTAATTCTAATGAAAAATACCTGGCGCCTGCGTATAGGGATATTTCTAAAAATGTTTATATTAAAACCTAGCCTAAGCCAAAGTACACAAAACGAATTATGTCTCCCAATATCGACACGCTAAAAATTATGGTACAGTTACTAAAATTATATATTTCTATGAGCAAGTTTCAAGCGAGCAGCGATCAGGAGTGTGTCGAATATTGTACATATTCGACTTCACAAAATGCGTTCGGGTATAATGATAAATACCTAACGCCAACGTAATAGGTATATACTTCCAAAAATGTTTATAGCACAATCTAGCCTAAACCAAGCATACAAAAAGACATCATATTAATGTCTCACAATAATATCATGCTAAAAAACTTATGGTAAAATTATTGTAAACATACAACAATCGAAATGCAATGATAATTGGCGAAATATTTACACTTTATGCTTATTGAATACCGAAATGTCCACTATGTATGTGCGCTACAACTTCTATTATTATATTTTCCTCAACAATCAAATGAGATAAATATTATTACAAAAATGATTAGACGTTCTGCGAAGTCGAGATGTATTATAATCAATATTGATTAGCAATTATTTTACTAAATTAATGGTTAAACCTGAAAATTTTTCGAAAACACACTTTGTGTATTACAAAGCATTTGGGCGCCCGAAAACAGCCATTCCGCTTGCCAAGAAGCAATACCTTTTGGTGTGTGCATATTGCTTTGTCAACTTCTGACCCACTGCTATAAATTGCCCTGTCCAAAATGTTGAAGCTTTGAGGGGCCTCATGTTTAATCCTGAGGAAAATTTCTAAATCGCGGGACAAAAGTTTATTCAATAATACTACAATATTTCCGTATTTTGAAGTATTTTAACTGTCGTTACACAACGTTCAGGCTATAACACTTTTTCCATTAGAAACAGCAGTAATTATGTTTCAAAATATTTAGCATCCTGACTAGTATCTCGCAAGCGAAGGTGAAATAAAGCGAGCGTGATTTAATCATGTGGTCGTTTTGTGTAATCACTTGTAACAACTTTGTGTTTTATGTACTACACTATAACCTCTGTAACTCTGAACCATTGAAAACCATAAAAAGAATATCCCGAAAAAAACTCTAACCTGAAAATTGAAACAGCAGATGTTTCTAAAATTATGATTTAAGTGAAACAGCGTTTTTGGTATGTAGTTTGTGCAACAATTTCTCAATTGTGCCAAAATTTCCTTACCGATGATTCAAATAATAGCATTCAAGTTCCCTGTGTATAAACAGTTTCATTCAATTGTAAACTAAACACTTTCCAGAAATCATGCAGTTAGTTTGATACCCTGTTCAATGTTCGTTCGAAAGCTATAATTTTATTCGAACCGTCTCGACGGTGTTGTTGGATCCATTTTGAATGTGTTTGAAACACGTTTGAACAATATACACGACAAATATGTGGTTTAAACACGTGCTTAAATGAAGCATTGCAATAATAATAAAAAACAGACACTGTAATAAAAACATTAAGTTGTTCGAAAAAATTGTTTTGTTGTTCGCGAATTGTTAACTGTGTCGGCACTGTGTCACTCTTTGGAAACGTGACAGTCATTTCTGATATGAACTTTACATAACTGACACTGCTGATGTATAATTACATCACCAAGCAGCAAGACTCAATATCCCCATAACAGACTTTACCTAGACACGCAATATTTTGAAAGTTGCAGTAAAAATTTAATGACACTGTGATTGTGACTGTTTTTTAAATAAACTAATAGTTTAAACTCGGACGTTTTAAGTACAGCAAGCAGTAAACTTGGGCAACATAATGCAACTAACGCAACCCACATTATTGAGATTGTGAAACTTCTAAAATCATTGCAGTTTCTGCACCCAGGTCTGGTTAACTACCGACATTACAATGGAAAATCTGCGAGCTCAGTTCCCTAATTTCCGATAATAACTAACAGATACCCACCACATATCAAACATACTAAAACATACACTACACCAACGTATTCCATGTGCTTGAATTCGAGAGTTATTTCTCTGTTTTTCCCAATTTCGTAGCGCAGACATTATGTCTTTTACCCGATGTAGAAAGTGTTGCCTACCAGCTGGAATCCTATGTTGACACGCTACGAAAACAACTACCCCATATGAAACTAACTACAAAATTTACGATTTCTAGACCCCTGAGGCTCATATAGGAGTGGTGCCCTTCCGAGAATACCTTGACTCACAGAGGTCGTTACCGGAAGCTCGGTTTAATGCGTGAGTCCATTTCAGGTGCGTACACCAAGATTACTATGTTGTTAAAACGAAGAATTGATTCGAGCAGAAATTCGCATTCATATTTCTACTACTGGTATTCACATTTTTGTGAACGCGAACATGGGCTCTTCGATGTACGAATGGAATTTGCCTCGAGCACTTTTGAATATTTTGCACGTTTGTCCACGTGCATCAAATGACATTCTGAAACAGACAGCAATGTTAGTGGTATAGTTTTAGGTGTTTAGTTTTATAGGTATACCGATATTTTGTATGTATAGCATGTGAGAAAAAAGCGATAGGTTCATTTGTACCCATTCAGCAAAATAGTGTCAGCGAACAGCGCTTATGGGTTGCTGCATCGCAAATCGTGCAAGCGTACTTAAGGGAAAATCATAATTTGTTCGCGTTAATCACTATTAAGATTTGACAAAACTGAACTGACTTGACAAAAGAACAACCTACATAAGGTGTACGCACCTAAAGTGAATTCATGCATAACAACTTCGATCAACAGAGATGAAACGATGGCGTCATAGCAGCTCAACGTTAGTAATCCCTTTCGTCCAATGATGTAATTTAAAAATAAATCAATTTACTGACCAGCATAAACTAGCCGGTCAGCTGGAATCGCTCCGAATATGAATTAAACGTATGTACTATAGCAAGGAACGGCCGGAATTCCGGTTAAGACGAAAATCTTGCCCTGCTGCGGTTCGGGCAAAATGCGGAAACCAAACCGGCACTGGAATTCCGGTTTAAAATTTTCATTTTTGTTCCAGCTGTGGAGCATACATACGTTATATATACACAGTGGTCAAGTTTCAATAAAACCAAACACAAGAAAACATTACCTCAGCAAATTGCGCTGTAAAACGAAGCAGGACCAAATTATGCAGGAATTTTTCATCTTGATAAATTGTTAATCTCCAGCTTATGTTAACAAAGCAAAACCAGGGACAGATGCTTGTGGCAGCTGTTCCAACCTAACTTAAACCGGAAGGTTTCAACTTGAGCAATGCTCTACAACATAAACAATTTTGAGTTTTTTTAAGGGCTAATACAAATAGCTTCAAGCACAGACCAATAAGGGCTTGTAAAGTTTGTAAATCAGTATACATTGGAGTAAAGTACCATAGCAACGTAGCCAGGAAATGTGTTCTTAGAAATGAACCGTATTTATTGAAACTGCGAGGAGCAACATCACAGATTGTCTCATTTATAGCATATTCTGTTCTGAAAATTACAGTATACCTTCAGTTATTTTCTTTCTGAACCAGATAAACCAACAATTTCAAGTTTCTTACGGAAAACGTAACCCGTGAGTCCCCTTTAGGTGCGTACACCAGCGTTGCTCTTTTGTCAAAATCGCGAAATGCATCTTTTCTGCAATCGGTATTCGCATTTTAGTGAACACGAACAAGAGCTTTGTGATGTAATAACAGAATAATTACGTATATAATATCTAGTGAGGAACGTCGATATGAAACAGAGTAAAATCGTCTACTCTACAACGCTCCGAGTTGCAAACACATTCAGCGTGAAGTAGTTAACGAAGGTCTGTATTATAGTGGAACGTATTTTTCGCGCTGACGGACCAAAAAATCTTGATCGATAAATAAACAAATTAGTTTCCTCAGCTCCCCCGAGGTCATCGCAATACATTAAGTCCAAGTCAAAATTAATTTTAACACGTAAATCCATGGCAACTTCATTTTTTCCTCCATTTTTAATATATAAGCTTCGGAGACTAGGTTCGGGTAAATTTCGGGCCCAGTTATTCCCTCGCACATAAGTCATCATGTGGCATGACAGCATTTACTACTAAACCCGCAGTGACCGCTGCGGTACTACATAATAATTATTATAATGTACACAAATTTATTAACAAATAATATTATGACATACTCGAAACACATGCCTTACTTACACTATGTTATGTATATCAAGCATTGTTCAATAATAGCAATATTATAAGCCATGAAAATATTATTTACGCCTTTTTCAATGCAAATAGTCATGATAAT
Source organism: Trileptium ribeirensis (assembly GCA_030248225.1). Classification (NCBI taxonomy): domain Eukaryota; kingdom Metazoa; phylum Nematoda; class Enoplea; order Enoplida; family Thoracostomopsidae; genus Trileptium; species Trileptium ribeirensis. Next base: position 66,625 of record JASANE010009875.1, read on the forward strand.
AAGATATTCCGCACGAGTTTCATTGTTAGCAAGAAAGCGAAATCATTAAAGTTAGGCTTTAACCACTTGAGGCGGATGGTGTAGCAGTAGCGCTGTCGATATAACACCACCAGTCGCGCTCGTTACCTTCATGGCAATGATCAAGTAGAACCTTGCGACGATTTTCACAGTACCTATAAATACGATCATTCTTCACAGATCGGCAAAATACAACAGTTAACTAGTAGATAGAATAAACTGAAAATCCTAAAATCTCGTCGAACCTAAACCCATCGAAATCTAACGACGCATCAAGTAGTTGTGCTGGTTTCTACATAGCCAAACCATCGTATTCTGCCTACCGGAAAATCTATGTAGACAATAATTCTTGATGACCTGTATGCAATACGTAACCAAACTACTGAATCATATTATTTTCTTGAAATCGGCTTCATTGACCCTAAACCCATGAAAAAGCTTGGAATATAAACGCTGGACTCAATATAACCAAATCGTTGTATTCGGCGTTCCGAACAACCTATATAATATATTCCATTCTTGATAGCCTGCAATACAAAGCGGAACAATTGAAAATGTACTACATTTCCAAAATAGAGTTCGTCGACCGTTAAACCCCCTCGGAACCCCATGAAAAGATAAAATATTGTCAAGTTATACACTAGGTAGCAAAGCCATCATATATCCAGTGTGCTCCAAATAGGCACTCATTGTAAGGTAAAAGCACGGGCAACTTCGGCCAACGGGACGACGAACCATTGTCGGCCCCACAGAGCTGAGGAAGTGGTCCCGTAAAAAGATCGTGGTCATAAAACTGTAAATCTCGATGAGCTGATTCTGTATTACGTTCCTCATTTCCCGATGAGAAGTCTACGTCGCGAGATATGGGCTGCGAAACACTCCGTATGGCCAGCATTGGTAAAAAAACCTTAAACCTGTTTTTGCCATTTTGACCCCGGAGCTGTTCGCGTTCAACCATTTAAGATATTGAATAAAAAATTGTGGCTTGTTCAAGATTTCGAACCTATTTAAATTAATAACAAACTGTACTTTTACTGCAAATTTATTTCGAGCGATTCGCGAAAGCGCGATAGCCATTTTTGGCGGGTGCTGAACATTATAATGTACAAAACTCAGTTGTAGGACTGTACTAATGCAAGGACATCTTGATTGCGACGATAAGCTATATACGTCTTTATATTTTAATAATTAGCAATAAATATACCTGTATTTATCCTGCACTTTTTGCTTTATATCGGCAACATTTTCAGAGGTTAGCTCTCGCTCTAGATAACCGGAAAGAAGCTCAGTCGCGTTCTCGAGATCTTTTTGGTTGTCCTAATTTATACATAACAACTATAACGACAGTGAATAATACTTTGACATATTATATCACTTAATATATATGTAATAAACATAATATAAATATTACATTATTGAATCCAAATACATGTTTATTGAAAATGGTACGACGTAACATTCCTAGCCTTGGGTGAAAAGAGGAACAACAAACAAACATATACAAACACAGACAGTGTAATAAAAACAAGATGTTGCTTGTTGCATCGCCAAGGCGGTGAATTTTGAGTGTTGAGTATGTAATTTGTGGAGACGTATGTGCACAGCTATGTTGAGCATCATAATATGCTCATTTTGTAATATTGTTACAAAATGAGCCGAATATCAGCCATACTGCTTGAATAGTTGATAATAATACTAGTTTAATGTGCAACTACATAGATGAACACAGCTCTAGACAATAAAACCAGGGTCATTTCACGCTACGATGACCTTTTGGTCGGGGGGGTAAAACTGGATTTTTTTGGCCAGTAGCACGTAAACGTGCAGGGAAATGGTAAAAATGTTATTTGCGCTAGGAAGAGTCATTAGTTAGCTAGTTCAAACAAAAAAATTTTTCGGCTTCACGCACGCCGTAAGAGGCTGGACATCCACATAAGTCCCAAATTGACAAAAATCGTAATGACTAATTTTTCGACCTCTTTTTTCGGGTAGTGTCGTGGCTCCGTGCTCGTAGTTATGGCCCAAATTCTTTTCTATGCAGGATTAGTCAGGTCTACACAACATTTTTAATTGCACGATTTTCAAATCTACTCCAATCATGGAGAGTGACAGCTGTCGATATGGCATGAACCCCAGTTTTACCCCCCCGACCAAATTCCTTTTTTGGTCATTGCTCGTTACTTATGCATGGTACATAAACGTTGTTCATATATCATACCTGTCCCCTGGATGCCTTTTGAAAAAATATTAACCCAGGTGCTTGCTGTTACTTACCCCAGCGCTAGGGTCAAAAGATCGATTTTAGCACATTTGATTACCCCCCCCCGACCGTTGCTAGTTAGGGGTATCGTGGAGTCAGTAGAAGTCAATTAATTTCTCTGTTATGGTTCTTTCTAATCACGAAGCGAATGGTGAAACGACCTGATCTCTATCTCGTTCCTGACCTGTTGATCTCAGGCTTTTACCCACCCCGACCACACTTTTACCCCCCCCAGACCACCACCAAAATGTGGAAAAATCGAACATATGATGTTATTTCGAGGAAATTTCACGCTTTTGGTTCATAATACATTGTGGCAATACATTTCGACGACATATGTCGCAAAATTATTTTTTGAAAAAATTCTAAATTTACCCCCCCCCCCCGACCATGGTCTCAGGCATGTACACTGGCAGTTGATATGGGCTGCCATTTTGTACCCTTATAGTGGAAATTGTGGTATAGAATATCTTACATACCGTTTTCAAGTTAACTATGCTGGTTAAACACGGTCGAATTGGCCATTTCACATTTTTACCCCCCCCCGCCAAATTTTACCCCCCCCCCCCGACCACAAGCTACTTCCGGCATTCTAGCATATCTGGCAAAGGGTATGTTTTGAATTTTTTTGCATAACACTTCCCCCAGGCTAAACTATCGATATAAATAGCTACCGTTTATGGCCGCTTCGTTTCCATTTAATAACCGGTATAAATCGGCACCCCCGTGTTTTAAAAGTGTTAAATTTGACCCAAGAATAGGCATAAAAAGCTTAATTTTTGATATACGGAGTTCCGCATAACGTCATTTTGACCGCGCTGACGGGCTGCACGAGATACGATCGCAAAATCGAGGCTAGATGCAACCTGGAGCATACCAGAGGCCATTTTATGGTACCTTGTGGAGCAGCAGGGGGGTGGTATTTGGGAAGCCATAGTATAAAAACGGTTAAAAAATTTACTATAACGACCTCAAATTACGGATCCTTGATGTTTTTTGGTCATAGGGTGTAAAAATGAAGATAATCGGAGCCAAAAAGTCATTAGTCATTTTTTCTGGGGCAAAAGGTCATCGTAGCGTGAAATGACCCACCAATATCACCCAGCGGAGACACTGCCGTTTTCATACGTTTTGACTCTTAGTGGCACATTATAACCGCATTTCAATCCAATTCAATGTGTAGCATCACACCATATTCAGCTACACAGCGGATGAAATTTGCTCTATAAAATGATAACAACACCCGTCCGGGTTTTTTACTTGGGGGCGACCCCTGACCCTCCGCGTCGAGCCACTGCATTTAGGCTCTCCCCTCCACCGAGATTTTTTAACCACGTGTTTCCCGAACAATTATTTTTCAATTCAATTGTTTTTTGTAATTCCATTTAGATAATATCGTGAATTGTAGCTCGTAGGTCTTCACTATGTTGTTATACATGTATTCTATGGTAATTACTGCAGTACTATGTAGCAATATGTAATGCGATTGCAACAAGTGGAGTATATTCATTAAAAATCCCCCTAAACCGGGGGTAGGCTCGAACCACGAGAGCCGCCCCTCCAAGAATTTTGTACCCTACGAAACCCCGACGAATCAGAATTGGGTGCTCAAATATCTAACAAAGTTCCGTTCGATTTCGATCGTTTCCAATTAAACGAAAATCGGTCGTTTAAACAGAAATCGAACAATTAAACGAATTTCGATTGCGTTAAAAGCTAATTTAATAAAAATGTTAGTTTGCGCTTAAATTAACGAATTTCGATGGCATTAAAACAAACATAAATTAATAAAAAATCTTAGTTCCCGTTTAATCTAACGCAAATGTCGACTGTGTTAAATTGAAAAATGTTAGTTTGTGTTTAATTTAACGAATTTCGTTTAAACAAAGATCGATCGATTGTGCTATCGCTTGATTTTATATGCACTTAATCCTGATTGCAAGTGTAGGTCGAGCTGTTGCACAGGTATGGCGGTTTTGGTATGTCAATAGCAGAACACCCTGCTGGCCTCCCCATTACGAGGTGATGGTGGTCTGCGAACCATCCACCACCCTGCCATCCCCCCCAACTCGCCGAAATCCCCATACTGACATCCAGCTCATTCCAGAAAATCTCCCATGTTCTATTCTGATTTGGATTCTCGGCTATAAAAAATAAAATGACCATGTAACAAAATCACATAATTGTTATGAGTTCCAAGACCATCTAAAATGATTAATATAATGAGGTATTTACGAGCGTTAATAGTGCCACCGCCGCTGCCGATATATGGTGCAAACAACATTAAACATTCTATTATGAAAAAACTGAAATCCTCCCACTAGAGATTTTCTCCCGATAATGAGCATGATAGGACATAGAAATCCCCATATTCTTTGTCGAGTGGAAATTCAAGCCACGTGCAGATACATAGAGGACTAATTACTCCACAAAATGAGTCCAAAAACACCCATATAGCTCGGCTCAGCAGTTTAGGAAATATTACTACCCTTTTCGAGTATTTGTCTCACGAGCCCATTTAAAAATCCTTTTGACACAAATCCTACGTCCTATAAAACAGCCACCGTGAAGCATAGAATTACATAGCCTTGCAGAGCTTTATTTGCTCTACAAATTAACGTATTTTGTTCATATCCTTTGCACTTGTCGAGATCCATAACATGTTTAATCGGACGTCATTCTTCGGGGTTCTTTCGGCCAGATTTTCGGGGAAGGGGGAGATATTAGAATAGGTTTTTGCTTATAACTCAAAGACAAAAATAGAGATTTTAAACCTTCGAATGGGGTATCGATTGAGTTAATCCAAATCAGCATAAATTGAGTTATGCCACGAGTCATCCAAAAAAAATCCAGAAACAGACACAGTCGAACCTAACCACGCTGGCCATTGAGAACTTTTTCGTTATGGTAGCTTCATTCACTACACTCTGTGTAATTACAGCACCAACTCATTTAAAATTAAGCTGAGAACTACTTAAGCATAACATAACAGAATATTATTACAATCTTACAATTTGCATCTACACTGGTGTTATATCAAAAATATTATATCTCGTGAAACTTATAGCAGTTCATCAACAGAACATTATTTCTGGAAGCTAAATACAGCTGAAATTATGCAATTTACGGCTTTTGGCAAAACCGATCAGTCACAAACCGTACTTGCAGTCTAGAAAAAAGTTGCATTCTTTTAAATATCAACCAAATACTAGACTATGTGATTTTTTGCGGTGCGCCAATTGCTGGTTAATATACTGCTGCAATGTAATTTATGTACCTGGTGTGAAAACGAATAGTAATAAAATCAAATTAAAATATACATATATATTTTTATATTGTAATATATAATTATTTTATTTTTAAAATTATTTTTATATCTATTACATATCACAATATATATTTATATCTAATAAAAATAATACGGTACTAACCTCAAAAATCATAACCTGGTTATTTTTCACCAAATAGAATGCAAACGCGTATGTATACATTAGAGTACGGCGGCATAAGCAAAGAACGTCGACTGCTTTACGAAGAAATTGCACTTCGATCCATGACATGTTGTGTTGTTGCATTTCCTCCATTTTCTCCTTGACTTGAGCATACAGCTAAAGCAAAAATTATAATAATTACTTACTTATTATATAATATTTAACAACCGCAGTGTATATAATGTTTATGGTAATACGACATAGCAAAATAATACGGCTCCGATGGCTAGAAACATTTGAGTAAGTTACTACTGCTAACCCATCTGCAACGGTCTTGCTGTTTAAGTTTAAGTGGCATAACGCGACAATTTATACGTGGTGATTAGGCTGTAATTCAACGCTACACATTGTTTCAATAAATTGTCCGATCTAATGGCTCGAAACCTTTATTTAAAATCATTAAACAATTCGTGCTACACAGCAGCGCCATAGTTGTAAAATCTGCACGACTGCACATCTTATTGTACGAGAAACGTATAAATCATCGCTGCAGTGGCGTACCACCGGGGAAGGTGAGGGGGCCGGACCCATTCTCAGATTTCACACAAGAGTGGTTTACAGTGGGATGGACACCCTTAGTTTTCATGCAGCTGGGCTGCCATATCCTTAAATATCCGCCTAATTTTCCAATATTTTTGCAAAAACGCTCCGCAGTTTTTGTCAATTTTTGCTGTCAATCAAAATGTTTTCCAAATTTTCATTTGGCGCGCACATTCGGCGCATATGCACAACCCTCTCGGAGTAACCCATACCCTCTTATGGACACCTACATGTGTTCTATACAGCCTGCCAGCCGTTTTTCTCGGCTAGAAAATTTTGGGAAATCAACCTTGTGTGGCTCGTACAGCTGGACTCCCCCACTCACAGCTAGAGTAATGAGTCCCTGCTACATTGTAACGATAGTTGGCACTAACTGTTAATCCTGAATCTACATAGTCACATTACATAAACATTAATACTACTATTCAAAAGCATAAATTTTCAAAAATCCAACACCCCAGTGATCAGCTATGCCTGACAAAGACACAAAAATTTTGAATAATTGGTAAACCCACACGGTGAAATGAAAGGGACTGAGTGTGGATAGCCTGTGCTTAGACACTGTTTTGAAGTTCCAAACTGAACTTCTTGAAATGCCTTCAAATCCTGACAGACAAAAAATTTTACAGTTGCACGAAATTGCGACCAAACTCTGTTCGCTAAGCTCGCTACCTTTCAATTATAACATAACGCGAATGGGACAGAAGAAGTTAAATTATTGGTACGACAAATATCATGAAATAAAATTATGTACAAAAAAACAAAAATATTTTTACCATTAGCTATCGAGATAGCCAGAAAAGAATACATTTTGTCTAAGACTCAGCAAATAAACCGGTTGACCAAGTTGTAGATGTTAACTTCGTAAATAAAAACTGCTTCGCTATGCTTTTAGAGAATAAATTTAGCTTAAAAGCCAGAAAACTTATAAGAGGAACTCTGTCCACGCCTCCACCTCAGAATTAAATTGAAATTCGGTTTGGTTGTTTTTACTATCTAAAAATATTAAATTTAAATCGGCCTGTTTTGGGAGAAGTTGATTAAAATCAGCTATCCAGAATGAGTTTGGCACAAATTAATTTAGCTCCAACAATGTCGTTTTATGTTGTGCTATGGTGAGTTGCAAAGCACTGTTACTATTCAATATTTCAATCTCGAAATTCAGGAAACTAATTGGACGAGCCGCATGTATATATGGTGTTATGCCTTTCTGCATGTTAAATGTTACGTAGCAACTATATTCTGACAGCGAGCATGAGCCCGAGAACTAATAGAGATATTTCACGCATTCAAATGAGCTACCGCGTGTCTAATTTCACCCAGACAAAGTCCTGTTACGCATGAAAAACTAAAAAGTTCAATGCCGGATGCGCCACTATCAGGGCTAGTAAAATTCTTCGCCTCGTTCGCCTCACTCAGGATTCAATAAAATATTCAATATTCAGCATTCAATAAAAGACAAAACTGTATTACTTTTCTTACCTTATGCTCAAACTTCATACTCTGCATGTGATTTGCATACCGGTTATAATAGAACAAATATCGCTGCAAAGCTGCTCTAGATCGCTGAAATAAATTATTTGAAAATATAAAACAAAATAAAAGACAATTACAATCAATACTGCGCCAAATTTTAGACCCTTAACACATAAATGTTATATACCAAAACATTTTATTGGCTGGTGTAAATCAATGAGGTATTAGTTTTCAAAACTTGTGGACAAACGGACCGTTTGTGGACACATCAAAATTTGACAGGACTATTAATTTGAACTTGTAATTATTTATGTATAGTGATTGTTTCGGTTAACTTTCCTATATGTTAGCTTTAATTATTAAGCACTGCAAAATGTACTGTTTTATTTAGCGTAGCAGGAAGTCCACCCTACGTAATTATAACACAACTAAATATAATGTAAAAACAATAGGTGGTCTTTATCGTTTATGAACGTGTTAATAAAAAGCCTTTCGCAGCCCATTTTTCTAAGCAAAATTTATTGCTGCCGCTCATCAGGAACATAGAGCTTATAGTGACTATCATGTATCTTTACCACTGCCAAAGTGGTATCATATCGACCACGTTTCCAAAAATACATAGCGCAACGCAGTACAAAAATACACATGACGTTTAAATCACACTCAATCATCTGATTTTGACCACAATTTTGCAGCAAAACGTATTTAAACTCTCTCAGTCGAAAAAGGTAGAAACAAAAAATGTGTATATATATAACGTCCTGTGTACCACACAGTGTTGTTGATATAAGATAAGCTGCGCCAGACGAAATAGAATCACCGATTTTGGTTCAATATATAAAAACTGCCATTTCGTTGTTTCCAATTACATACTATGTGGTTCAAAACGGATAACCGTTATACATTTATCAAAATCCATATTGAACATCAAATAAAATACATTTTATGGAGAGTTAATTTCACAATATTATTGAGCAACAAAATGCATTGCATACGGCAGTACAGGCTGTTCGTAAGCTGCAAGCAGAATTCAAATGACTAAAATACTCATCTTGATCACTTATTTTTTTCCTCTCAAGTCAACACACATCATTTTGTGAAGACAATGCACAAATAAAAAACCCCAGAAAGTCTTCCGACTCGTAACTGTAACAATTTCAGTTAAAATAACAAATAAACAAAAATCACATTATTCGATAAATTAACGGCTGAATTCTATCACACTTATCAAATGTCTTTTGTTTGATAGTTATGTGAAAAAAATTTTATTCACTAACGTCTTGTGCGTCACGGGCGTTTTTCGACAACGTGTCGTCGTAGCGATTACAGTTGTACCTAGAATTAGATTATCGTAATCGTCAAAAACGATGAAATATCGACCATAGAAATGTAAATGCGCATTACATGGTATTTGTCACAGAATGTTATATATTAAGCCTTGGTCTAATCTTAATGAGAACAATAACTATTTGGTTGAATTCTGAGTGAGTAAAACGAGCGAAGTGAAGAGTTATTACTAGCCGTGACAATCGTAAAATTAGACAATGCCCGTTATTGGGTTTTAGGGTAACATGCATAACTCAGAAACGATATCTCATTTGAAACCGAAGAAATATCTCTATTTAGTTAGCCACGAACAGCTATTCCAAAATCTTCCACCAGAAAAGCGGATCAAATGGGCTCTGCTCGGGTTCCAAAAAGCACATTACTTAACTCCACAACCGGTGTATATATCTGATTGAAATTGGGGTGATTTTGGTGATTGTATGTTATGGTTTGCTAGGCGATACTCTTAGGATGTACGATTTGGCGCAAAACAAGTTCCAAAATGCGTCCATGATGTCCAAAATACACGAGAAATATAATATCTCTATAACCACTCGAGATATACAGACGTTTTTGGTCACATTTTGTAGAGCCTCAATGCAGCTGCCAATGTGTGAGCTATTGACATTATTTACGATGCAGGGTTGGGTCAAAACCGACTTTGAAATGGCCCATGGGACCATAATACACGAAAGTTGTAATATCTCCACAACCGCTGGAACTATATAGGTGCTTTTGGTCTCATTCAAGCAATTCATTCTCTATGTAGCTGAAAATATTACGGTGACGTTGTCATTATTTACACTCCAGGTCTGGGGCAAAGCGGTTTTCCCATAGGCTTATGGGACTAACAATACACGAAAAAATGGTAATATCTGCGCAACCGCTAGAGCTATATAGGTGCTTTTATTTCATTTTGCATAGCAATTCATAGTTTATTTTGCGATTTTATGCTCAATATGGTTGTGTACATATCTGAAGCACATATTCAACGCGCTAAATTCACTAGTACCTTGGCGACACGAAAAGGTACTAGTGAATAATGCTTAATACATCATACAGCCACAATATACCGAAGTCTTCTCACAGCATTAGGGCATTTAACAGAATGGTCAACCTAAAAGCAGTAAACGGCAATACTTGTCTTCACTCATATTGCGCACCAAAACCGTGCTGGGCAAATTGAAACCTTAAAAATCTTTCTTCCTGCATACCATGTATTAAGAAGCAAACCTAATAGAAGGGACATACAGAGCCTAAAATGTATCTGTCATTATACCGACGACAAACAGAATCAAACAATGCCGTCAATAGAATATAGGCTTTAACAAATTGGTTTTACTGGCCATACGTTCGATAGTTTAGATTTTAAACGTGCTAATTGACACATCTTAATAAAACACGGCACGGCTCATCCCAGTACGCCTAAATCCATCTAAGAATATTATCAGGTCAAGCGGTTCACCTCAAAACCATCCAGAACGTACAAAAAGCTTTACTCTTACGAGCAAAGAGAAAAACGTCAGGAGTGTAAATTTTCTGAAATTTTTAAGCTCAACATTTCTCCATCCCCAATATAATATGAAAAATTTGTCTAATTTCTGCTATTTTATATTAATGATCAGTTTTCGCAAAAATTTTCCGCGCCGGTAGTCTGCAAGCGGGGGGAGGGTGGAGGGAAAGAGTGGAGGTGGAGAGAAATCTCTACAACAGGAGATAATTGTTTGAAATATAGTAAGTGCTGTTATAATTTCAGTATAAAAATTAGATAAATTTTAGCTATTTGTTTCAAAATAGCTATAGTATCCGGTTTTTCAAAAATTTTATTAAATAACGCATGAAATAACGTAACACATGGAAACAAAAAGTAAAAATTCCGAATGCGAGTTATTTCAATGACATTGGTTAATAGTGACGATAGTAAATAAATTTGTTAAGTCCCAAGTGGTAGACGGCAGTTAAGGAATCAACAGTAATATAAACCCAAAATAAATCACTCACCACGATGAACCATGCGCCTCCCAAGGTCCGAGACAGACCCAGCAAAACTCGTATTTACAAGACTGGCTTTTACAGACCATATGATTGCAACCACCATTCTTCTCGATTGTAACTGAGCATTTTGGACATTCCTGTAACAATAGAATAACTAGTATATCGCAAGCGAGAGCGAAACGCTAAGCTCTATATAGACTATTTTTGCTGCCATGTATCAAAATATTCAAAACCAACAATATTCTGGACATCGAGCATCGACCCTCAACGAAATGAAAACGTCTCAAAAGCAATCACAAGGAGAAATTTGATAAATCGTTATTTCTGGCAAAGGGTGGACGAGCCATTTTCGGGCCACAACGACCCAGGGAGTGTCCCCAAAAAATAGTATTGTTCAGCAAAGTTGTAGATCTCGATGAGTTGATTTTCAATGTGAAGCTTATGTCGCAAGATATGGGATGCGAAACGTCGGTACAGTTACGGGCAGATTTGGCAAAGAACGCTTAAAAACCTGGTTTTTTAACATTTTGACCAGAAAGATGGGGTCGGAGCTGTTTACGTTCAAATAAAGGGCGCATCGTCATCACTTTTGAATTCGAACAAAAAATTTGACGAAATCCGCCCATGCGAAACGAATTAAAAATGACAGCGACAGAAAAGAAATTTTCACGATTTTTCCTGCTAGCGCATTCAGTGGAAACTCCGCATGCTCCGTTCCAAAAAGAATCACAGGAATTAATTTTATATTCAAAAGAGCTGATGTTTTAGTTACCACGATCTCGCTAAAATATATGGTATAAAATATACCTTCGTGTTAGCTGCGATCCAATTTGATGTTTCGCTATCATCACTGCACTTTTTCAACCATTTCTTGAGCATTCCACATAGTATTGGATCATGCCATTCTTGGCCGCATTGGAAGCTGAAATTTGAATATATCGTATTCTTTGATATTGCACAGTACTCAGTACAAGGCGCCATAAAAATACCGCTTCCAAACAGCACTTACGCAAAAGCGGGTCCATTACTATGAGTTTATGTGCGCAGCCACAAATAATGGGCCACACCCACCACCAACTTCAACACGAATTTCTCGCTAAAATCTAGCTGAACAACCCACAATATTTCATGTAGAAAGTAATACGTACAGTCACGTACAAAAGTATGCGCACAAAAACGCAACGAACTATTTAGAACATTCGGTCAAAAACGAACATTGTTATATTTATGGCCGAAGTTTGTTCTTTGTTTCTGAACAAATGTAAAAACGAATGTAACGTTCGTAACACAGCGTTCGGTTTTGTGCACGTATTTTTTCGGTGACTACACGATCCAGTACTGTATATCCTTTTCTGTGCCGGAGAAATTGTTTATCAATTCAACTCAAAAACAAACAAAAATGTTATTTAGCGATAAAGCATGGTGTTGTAAAAAGCTATAATACAAAAATATATATTATTCTCCATATCGAAATTAAAACGTGACTAGCAGCGTACAAACAAAGATGAATTTCATTTATTATTCCATATTAAAACTGTTAGAGATTACATATTTATTATTCAAATACAATAAAGATTCTTGTAGTTGGAGGCTGTATTAGTTTGTACTTCTTTGTGGAAACACCCGTGCATACTGCGGATGTATTAATTGCATTTACAACAGTAGCTCCCAAATTTTTATAATCACTAAAATACAATTAAAATCTATGATTTGTGGTAAAAAATCTTTAATATATTATGAAATGTAGGCGTAGTGCGGATTTATTACTAGACCTAACAACATAAATTTCTCTGCTAGTATTTTATTCATAAACTAGATAAAGATCTATCTTACCAAAATGTACAGCCACATTTGCAAGTAACTGGTCTAAAGTCTAAGTACGGCACACGAACAGCATTGGTACAATCTGGATATGGACACCAACAAAGCAACCGATTACACTAAAATGAAACATAATTTAGATAAAATACTACCATTATAACAACTCTCTAGAAATGTATGTTTCGCATATAAAAGTTATCAAATTCTACAGCGACAATTTACACATCATGGTCAGCGTAATTCCGGATTTTACACCGAAAACAAAATATCATTCTTAGTAGAACTACAAAGTAAAATGAATAAACTGATGAAAACATCATTTCATACTAATAGCTTGTCTTAGCGCCACGATGGTAAATTCTGAGTGGTGAATATCTAATTTAAGAAAGACGTACACACCTGTAACATATTGAGCCTTAAATTACAAAATGTGCCACTGATTATCAGCCATGTTGCTTGATTAGTTGAGAAGAAAACCCGATTATTGGTCGCAATATGGAAGTAAATACATAATAAATTACCCTGCAAAATGAGGCCAGAAACACCCATATGGCTGTAGCAACTGCAGATATATTACCACCTTTGTGTATTTAGGGTCTCAGGGGCGAATTGAAAAACCTGTTTCGACTTAATCTTGCAGTGTAACTAAAGGCAATAGCCGCACATCATTTTCAGCTACATAGAGGATGAATTCCTCTACAAAATAAAATCAAAACACCTATATAGCTCGAGCGCTTGTTGGAGATATTACCATCTTCGTGTATGTTTGGTCGCATGGGCCACTGGGAAACTGTTTTTGACCAATTCTGCAGCGTAAATAAAGACAATCGCAATGCATTTTTGCAGCTAACAGAGAATGAACTCCTCTAGTAAAGTACCCACTTTGAATCAGGTCTGCATCGGTCGCCAAGTTACAAGTAACGTGTTTAGAGCCAAAACTTCAGCTCCTTTGGCCAGTTTTTACGGACCAAATGTTGGAATTGGGCTCAGCAACAACTTACTATAGAGCATAAATGAGCTATCGTACGAAACAATGCAGCCAGCCAAAGTTGCGTTATATAGGTAACCCTAAAATCCAATATCAGACATTGCCAAAGTTCGCCACTACCACGGCCAGTAAAAACTCTTCGTTTCGCTAGCTTCATTCACTACACTCAGAATTCAATTAAAGAAAGCCTATTACGAGGGTAGTGTTAACATAGTCCACAGTTAATTAATATGTAATTTTTTGAAACGAACATCGCGTCCAACAACACAAAGGCACTGAAAAGAAAAAAATTATCGATGACACAAAAGAGCTAAACCATGAAAATAATTACTTCAACAAATCCATTAGTTATCAGTTGCTGATATCGAACCCGCGTCTTTTTGTCTTCTATCAAGTTCCTAAAAAACTGACATTAGCAACATAAACACTTGTATAATGCGCGAGTAAAAACTTAAGGTGATCCCACTATCCTATTTTGTAATGGCGCATAACAATTGCTGCAGAACGATTGAAATTCGGCTCAAAAATGTGCGTGAACACACTGGTTTGTGACTGAAATATAGTTATTTGGCGTTCGCGAAAATTCGAGTAAAATTATCGAAAATTCTGAGAACGATTTTTGTTTTTTTTTGCTTAACACCAAGAGCTTAACTGTAGGGGTGATTAGATCGTTGCGCCACTGTTGCATTAAATTTGTTAACGAACACTGAATCAATATGAAAACCTGATACACATTAGTGAGTACATTTTCTGAAATTGAAAATCTCCAAATTTCTGTTCAATAAAAGGTATAATTTCTGGCACCTGTATTTGATTATGCTGTTTTTGGCTAGTGATAATTCGATTGACATTGTTTCTGTAACAAGGGTTTGCTATTCGATATCGGTCATTACAAAATAGGATGGTTGGTACAGTACTCGCCAAAAATGACCGTCGCATTTCGAGCGAGTCGCGAGCGAGTGGCTCGCTCGAGATTTCGCAACTATTTAAATTAATAGAAAATTCTATTTTTAGAACAAATTTATTTCGAGCGAGTCGCGAGCGAGTCTCGAGCGAGTCGCGAGCGAGCGACAGTCATTTTTGGCGGGTACTGTAGGTCCCATAAAGTTTATTCACGCACAAGCGTGATATAGCAATACAGAAAATATAAATTTAAACGACGGATATAAATAATAACATCGCCGAAGTATACTAAATACTAAACTGTTGAAGCAATAGTACCTATCCTGTGTCAGATAACTAAAACAGGACTGAAGACAAATATATGCCACCGTGACTAAATGGACCTCCACAATACTTGAAAACGATGTTCTATTGTTAGACATCAAATAAACTGTGAATAATATAAATATGGCAACAAATTTTAGCACATCCATCATACTAGCTAGCGATACAAGACATAATCGTTTCGCACTGAACGCTAAAATTCTAGAAAACGATCCAAACCTTTAACATAAAGTTATGTCACAATGTTTACTGTCCCAATATAAACCATTATTATATAAAATAAATGTTTTTTAGTAAAATCTAAACAATATGTATCATTACAAAGTAGTATAGCATTGTTTCATAGTATAATGTTAACACAGGCTAGGCACCGAGGCGTTTCCAACATTGCCATATCGTGTTCAGAGCAGGGAAAGATTTCACTACGTTCACTATAAAGCAATAAGGAAGTGGGGTTACATGGGCCCCGAATTTGAGTTTTGGTCAAACAAAACAGAAATTCTTTTGAAAATTATTTGTGGAAAGCCGAACGTCGAACAAGTATAACAATGCTAATGCACACGTCCCGATCTTCCTTCAAAACTGGGAGTTGGCCATACGCATTGACGCGTAAGACTGAAAAAACCTACGAATCAAGCACCCTAACACATTGAGTATGAAGAAATATCCATATCTCCAATATATATTCTAAACAGTACAAATAACTACTAGATGTGGTACTAGACCACTAGATAAAAATTACGGCCGTTATCATTGAATCAATAATGCCCACACCCATGCCAACAACTATACAAAAGTATCAATAACACAAAATATTATATATAATTAAAAAACATACATGACTGTTTTGTCGTCGACGAGAATATCACAATTATGTGCAGCGCATGATATTGACTGCAACAATTATAACATAAACAAATTAAAATTCAACATACTCCTGCAAGCGCGGCTAAAATTGATCGAGCGCATTTTTGTCTATAGTAGTTGTATTATGTGCTATTACCTGTAACAGGCTTTGTGTTTGATGTGTTAGCCAACCGGAAACCTCTGGAACTCCTGAAGCCATATTGTTCTGACAGGATTTGAACACTGGCTTTCACACAGAAGGGCCACAGCTATTTTTTGGCTATGCCTAGTTCAGCCCCAGGTATTTTTCTGCGCTACTAAAAAATAGGCTAATTTTATCTCTGCGAAGCAAAAATATACCAATTTTCCTTATGGAACTAAAAAATTCCTATGTTTTTGCCGTGTGGGGCTAAAAACTCCATAACTGCCGTCAATACATCCGGTTTCACTATATAATATGCATATATAATTATTGTATGTTTACTGTGAGTCGATAATTTATGCTATTTTCGTGGTTTTCAGTCCCCCAGTTCGACCTAGGGGAAACCGAATTCCCTTCCCCCAGTCCGTTTCCCCAGGTAGACCTTTTGAAGGCAGTTTGGGAAAACCAGGAACACCGTCGTCGGATTCTGCGTATTACAATAACAATAGCTTATAAAAAGGTGCAGAAAACAACGCAACAAAATAAGCGAGCACAAACTAAATTCATTCCCCTCTGACTCCTAAGATTTTCATTTTTGACTACCACAAATTTTTTCTTCCCACATTTTTTTACAATTTTTTTCTGACATATTTTCCCGAAATTCCTTAATTTTTGCTAAAATGCCGATTTTACCCAATTACGCTAAAAGTTTGCCCAAATTTTTGTAAATTTCGATATTTTTTAAAAGAATTCTTGGTCAGGACCTTTAGTTACTGCATCCACCCATCCCACCCCTCCCCTTCGCCCCTTTGTTATGGATCAGAGCTGATCTTGGATCTTTGACCTCCATTTTTATAGGCGTAAAAAAACTCCGTCCAAATCATCATATTCGGCTTACTGAAACATATATATGCTATTCATGATGCCGTGTATGCAATACAACACCAAACAAACAAAAAGTCATATTTCTTTCACCAACTTTCTAAAACCACGTTCGAGTTCAAAGTGGCCCAGCGACTAGTCACATAGAAAAGTGTTCTGTTGCACAGCTGCAGATTTCGATAAGCGGATTCCGGATCGTGGTCTACATTAAATGTAGTTTTTTTGAAGCATTTGTCACTATGTAAAGGTTTACGAACCACTGGTGTCCGTAGGGCCTGATCTCGCAAATAATCCTTAAAGCCAGTTTTTGGTATTTTGCCCCACAGAATGTGGTCGGAGCTCTTAGCATCCAACCAAAGAGCATGATCTGGCAAATAACCCTTACTGCCAGTTTTTTGCTATTTCGACCCAGAAGATGTGGTCGGAGCTTTTAGTGTCCAACCAAAGGGGACATCACCATCACTCGTGCTATGGAATAAAAAATTTATCGAAATCCGAAAACCCGAACATGAGTTTTGAGTTACACCCGTAAACAAAAAATAAATTTCCACTATTCTGTCCCTAGGCTCCCACAATGGAAACTCCGTTCGAATCCTTTCAACAACAACTGTGTGCACCATTACTTCGTTCTTATTTAAAAAGATAATTTTACTATAAATATTGGTTGACGATCACGAGTAGACAAATGACTGTATCCGAAAAATATTCATAAAACCACTAACTAAACTAACGTCACATCAAAACCTTTCAACTAAACACTAAACTAAATAATGTTTCGTAAAACTTGATAAAAACTTCATTTACAGTTTGGCTTTGTACTAAATTAGCTGTAAAACATACTAGACCCACTAGCAAGTTGTCTTAAGTATAAGCCAACATTACACATCATTTTTAAGAGTTTATTTAGTTTAAGAATTAATGAGTCTTTTAACCCATGGCGATATAACAAGTAATCGCGTCAGCATCGCTGCTGACCTCTAGTAAACGTTTCTAGCAAAATGTTAACTGCGAAATGGAATTTTAGTAAATAAAACAAAATCTAAAATCAACTGTGTGCGAAAGCCATGAGGCTTATGAACAGGATGAACCTCGAGTTTTGCCAGTGCCTCGAAAATTGCTATGGAACAGTTAAACGAATGCTAAGTTCGAAGCACTGAATGTGGGCCCGTACATAAAGATCTCAAATTTGAGTATATCTACTCCAGTTGCTAGGTCGAATATATACAAATATTTTGAAGGCAAATCGGTCCAAAATAAATGTTGTTGTTAGTATCTTGGTAACTGAATACTGATTTAGAACAAATTTTAATAGAACAAGGTAGTATTGCGAAGGCAAAACATCCACGTAAATATAAACATAAAAAGATAATTTAGGCATGTACTACTGTATACTGCTGAGAACTGATGGAACGACTTAACAGAACGTGTTAAAAATACGTGTCACATCAGCCACTTCTTCATTCAAAAATTACACTAATGACCTAATGATCAGACATCGACCTAAAGGTTATGTCGTAACGACCGAGTATTTCTAGCACACAGATAGTTGAGATCTTCACACTAAATGAGCTAACCTGAAAGTATATACATATTTTGTAATGGTAATATAATATAGCTCAGCTATGATTTCAACAAACAAGCACGAATAAATAGCTATAGGCGCCAACGTGACTTGTTAAATTTGGAGGCAGGGGTGAGGACTACGCACCAGTAACTATGCCGAAATTTCAGAGCGTAGTGAAGCATAGGTACGCCTACCCTTTTTGCATGGACAGTCAATCAGCTCGCGATAGCAGACGTCGATACGCTATATATGGATATGACACAATACCACACACATACATTAGGTAGAAAAACGGGTTCACCCACATCCCGTTATTGGCCAATAATTATTACGCATACGAAAAACGCGGCAATTCGTAAAACCAAGGCCATGAGTTTTCCAAGCCGAAAAACACGAAAGTGAAACTTTTCAGCCCCCTAGGACGTCAGAATAAATGTTCGAATTTTAGGTCGAGGAACGAGAACGAGGGTGCCATGTATACCACAAACCCCATAACTCCAGAACCGAAGCCTTAATCGAAAAACTTAAAAGGCATCGGCATTTATCATTTTACTATGAAATATAACCATCCCAAGAAAAAATTCAAAAGTTAAGATAAAAATAACCATGCTTCCGTGAAGGGAACTAAAACGAGGGTAAAAACATTTTTGACCTCTGACCCCGGAACCAGACCTCAAATCAAAAAAGCTCGAGTATAATCGACTATGCCGGTTCAAATCAGCCCAAGATCCTTAAAATCGGTTAAATCGTTCCAGAGTTATACCTGATCACATACACACAGACGGGATTTAAAAGCTTCCACCCTGCAACACACAATCTCCGCTGTGTTACACTACGTTCTGCCGACAAAGTAGCCAACCGTCGTTTTGTTTCGGGTTTATTATAATTCCCACGAAAAAAACTTATGACAAACCATCAAGAACAAACTTCGACAAAGAATAATTGCCAGACATACAATACTAGCCAGAAATGTAATGCCTTTTGAATGAACTTCGAATACAAATGGAACAAAATTTATTTATTCTCGAAGACTTTTCCAACAAAAAACTGAAAAGGAGTGCCAAAATTTCGAACACGTCACCAACAAAATCCGAACACATTTCTACCAAAAAAATTTAAGATACGGCACGCAAATTTAGAAATCAATTGGCGCACCCTATTTTTTCACAATAATGTAGTTACAATTCTTTTAGACACAAATTCAACGGTTGAGCAATATCAGACAACATATCTTTGAGCCATGATCCCCCAAAATACAGATTATTACAAAACTTCAGTGCAAATTTCAGAATTTTCGCGTTTCTCGACATACGTACACTCGAACTCCGCAACTGGGTCCTCAAATCGCTTGCCACCATCACCCCCGCCTTTTCTACACAAACGGTGATACCATCTAAAATGACAAAGAGTTTAGCAGAAACATATTTATTTACCTGACCAACGCCTTCGCTCATGATTTTAGTTGTCAGATACTCCGTCCAACATTTCTTACAAAATCTGTGCGAACACTCCAAACCAGTCATCATCTGCAATAAAATCATTCCTAAACAGTTCCAGACAAAAGCACTGACATAATTACCATTAACTCAAATTTTACTTCACTGAATTCACATAATGGCCTAACTTCTAAAATATAATTAGAACTGGCTGTCATAAAAGCAATATCACCCAATATGCAAAATACATCTAACACTTGATAATAATGCGGGATTCTGACGGGCAAAAAATAGAGGAACTCGTTAAGGATTTGACTCGGAGACTGTGCGTGAGAGCATGTCAACGGGGCAATATTTGATCTATTTTACATAAAAAATATATTACATGCGTTTTTATATATAAAATTTCTGATTACCTACTGAAAATAATTATACATTAGATGTGCAAAGAATGCCAAAATTCGGCAAAATTAGAACTTACATTCGTGGAATATGGAAATTTCTCAAAATGGCTCAAAATAACGGGAAATGTACAACTTTTTTTTTGGGGGGGCGGGGGGCGCCCTCCAACTGGGGTCAGCGGCCAGGCCACCTTCTCCCTATAACAGAACTACAATAATGTAATCGTGTTAGCAAACTTAATTGAATTCTGAGTGAGTGAGTGAGTGAAACTAGACGTGACAGTAGTGAAATTTGACAATGGCAGTTATTGGTTTTTAGAGTGACACGCATAACTCAACTTTGGTTAGGCGGATTGATTTGTGCTATAGCTCATTTGAGAGCTGAAAATCTCTATTGTGCATTTTGTAGAGCAAGACATCCTCTTTCTAGCCGCAAATGATGTGCTGCTATTGTTATTATTTACACTGCAAGCTTGGGTCAAAAATAATTTTCCCATGAGATCCAAATATATACGAAAATGGTAATATTTGCAACAGTGACGGACAGAAATAGGTGAACAAAAAAGACAGCAACAACCCTTGTTTATAAACGAACGTTACAATCTTCGTTTGCGTTTAAGTTCGATTATAAATGAACGCAAAAAATAGTTCTAAAATACGACACATTTTGTTTAAAGTTACGTTCATTTGTATAAACGAACGTTCTAACGTTCGTTTGCGTTCGTTTTTATGCAATTAAATTTGACTGTGACTATAAATACATATTTTGATTCTTTTTGTAGAGCAAATCATCCCCTATGGTGGCAAATGATGTGCTGTTACTGTCAATTTACGCGGCAATGTTTTGTCAAAACGAATTTTCCGTGGGTATATGAGGACTAAGATACACGAAAATGGTATTATCCTCGCAACACGTATATATGCTATATGTATATTTTGGCCATATTTTGCAGTGCAATTGATTTTCTATGCGACTGCATATTGCACAATAATCGGGTATATCTTTGTCATTATTTACACCGCTGGATTGGGTCAAAGATGGTTTTTCAATGGTTCGCTAGACTTAAAATACACCAAAATGTACTATTTTTGTAACCGTTCGAGCAATGTGGGTGTTTTTGATTTCACTTTACAGAGTAATTTGCTATGTCTATGCATATGCACATTGCGACAACAATAAGCTGATATAGCTTCTCAACTATTCAAGCAACATGACTGATATTCGGCGGCTTCTTTTGTAATTTAATGCACAATATATCTGTGTACATCTCTCCGAATTACGTATTCAACATTCCGAATTAACTATCTTAGCGATAAGGCAAGTTACTAGTATAAGCACTAAACTTTACCCAAGTCATGGTCTAAAACCTTCATTATGCCCCCCTTTTGACACAATTCAGTTGGTGTCTTTACATATGCGGCTTTCTTTGACACGCAAAAAATGAGGTCATGAACATATAAAGAATAAATCTGCAAATTATCTCGCTTTAAATGCTTGTTATGACTGCAGCTCAGGCTATTATCGATGTGTTCGAGGAGCACGAACGCCCTCGTGTGTTGCCGTTACTTGAATAACATAAAAACACTTCTTTGCTGCAATTCTGTTCAAAGGTACCACGAAATCAAACATTGCAGCTTACCGCACAGTATTATTTTAGTACCCTGTATCACCAGGTTTCAGGTAATAACAGTGTCGCAGATACTAAAGGCTTAAGATGGATTGCTGTAGCCAGATCATATACAGTATCAAATAACATGCAAATATGGAACTAGTGTAAAAATCATAGAATGAATTTATCACTCAGGAATGAATTCCCTTTTATACATAATTCTCCTGTTTTCCTGCATTATCTATGAAGCATCAGCATAACAGATTCAACAGTTAAGTGACAATTATAGTGAAGAGGTCTGAACACGTATAAACCCGCTTAACCATCCAGAAGTCCACATATAAAAATGAGCAATTGAACTAATCTGATTAATGCAAAGCTTGACAATCAAAGAATGTGTCTCAACTAACCTCTCTCGGGCATGTGAGATAGCAAATTTCACACGTTTCTTCGGTAGGCACATTTACAACGATTGGCTTCTAAAACAATGTCAACACGGTTATCGAAGAAAAAAAACTAGCTACTAGTATAGTAGGTTCGAACAATGAACAAATCCATCGATATTTAAAAGTAATATTTACAAAAAGCTAACACAGAAAAATAACGACTCTCTTGGACAAAACCGGATTCGTTCATATAATCCGTTTATACTATAAATTTGTCTATAAATACATAATATATCCATACAAAATATCGTGCACTTATCCCTACTGTTCTACTGTCTATCACGATTTCAGTTGAATTATTCAAATTCGCGAACAAATTCAACGCAATAAAGAAATTCAGCGCATATTTTAGTTCTTGGTCTTCGCGAATAAAACACGCTGTATTCAAATTCCACAAATTCTTTTTCAAAAAATTGGGTAATTTTAACAAACGCAAAATGGTTTGATTTCACTTGCAGGGCAGTGTGTTTCCGAATAGTTCTGCACTGAATATGAATTGTCCAAAAATCGCTCCGTAACAATATTTATACGAAGTATCAAAATAAAATGGTTGGTGGGGTCACCTTAAGCTTACTAGAGCATAACAACGACAGCAATGCAATTCACAACGATCTCCAGCTTCATTTGCACTTATTTAACGATATTCCACGCAAATCAAAAATTGGGTACGTAAAGAAAACTTGAGAGAAATACAGTTATATTTGAAGATTCTAGCAGGGAATATAAGTTATTATCTTAGTATGGTCTACTGAATTATCAGTTGCCTCATATAACAGATGTGCAGACACACGAATTCGGAAAAGCGTTTGCGACAGAGGCAACGATGTATAAATTTCCGGACTTCCGCTATAGGGGGAAGGGCGCTGACCCACATTGGCCACCTTTCCTCACACCGATTTCATCAAATTTCAATTTCTTCGAATTTTGGTATTTTTGGCCATCTCAGTCGCAGAG
>JASANE010009876.1:0-16753 GCA_030248225.1 Trileptium ribeirensis
CCATCGCTAATAAAACAACGATTACGTAGGTGCGTCATAATAACTGAGGGCGATATAAAGCTGCAATATGAACCATATTTCCCGCTCACGATATTGTGAGGAGATTTTATCACATAAATTGTAAATATTTGAAGTATTTAAATAGTATTTTAAGTATTCAATTTTTAAATAGTATTTTTACATGAGTAACTGTAGCGAATAGAATTGTCAATTAAACCACAATCCTAGTTATAGTGTCGACTATATTTGATTCAAGCACTTTGTTAGCTCAGTGTCTGATTAAAGCTCTGAGTCTATTGACAAGACTCGCGTGTTTATTTTAAGAAAAAAGTACATCTTTCTTTAAATACATTTCCGTCTTTGTTGTATCGAAATCGCATATACAATTTTGTCATACTGATATAAATGAACAAAGGTAAAATCCAACAATTTTTACAAAATGTTTTTGAGCAAAACACTGCTCAAATTAAGTTGAGTTTTATACCTTCGTAGAAAATTTGGCGTTTTCAAAATATCGAGCCAGTGCTGCTCTGTTATTTTCCGGAAAAAAATTATATGCTTCTAAAGATCACGAATATAGGTATTATAAAATTGCAAACCTTTACTGATTTGCTTGCAAATACGTAGTTATTTTCTACACATTATGTGCTTTTTGTACTACTAAAGTTATTAATATAGAACCTATGGAAACAAATAGTAACCCCAGCTGACCAAACTATTATTAAAAGTATTAAAAAGTTTCGCTTTAACTGTAAAACGTAAGCTAGCCCAGCTCACTGACACATTACATCTGATTATTTTTAGGTTACATCTGATTATTTTTAGCGATAATACGTATCCAGTGAGAATCGGCCTTTCCAAACCTAGATTAGAAATAAGATAGGCTAGTCTGTTCTTTATGGCTCATAGCTCCGTTCGCTCTGTAGGGTTCAGCAATGTCTCACATTTACTAAAATGACTTCACGGAGTGTAAAGTAAGAAAAATATGTGTTATTAAAATACTAAAGATAATTAATAGCAGAGATTTAAGAATGGCCGTATAGCACTCAGAGCTTTGCGCGTCCTGGCAGGGTAACTATGTTAAATTTGTAGGCCGCAATTAGCCGACGACGCGGGTACCGGGTATATCCTTGCGCAGTGGGTACCCCTAACCTTCACAGACCTACATTTTTCATAACAAAGGGTAATGTCCAAATGACTAGGTGACTCTGTATAGGTAGCGCTATCGAATAGACGTAGTGATCCCGTTCAATGAGCAATGTCCTGAAAACTTGGTGGTTCATTTTGGAACATACTAGATGATTACTTGATGCCTTTATAGGGTAGTGCGCTATCACCGAAATGACTAAACACTTCATTTAATAAGCGCTCTTTAAAATCGTTATGATTCATTTCCTTTAGTGGGCGCTATCTAAAAGGCTGTGTTAGCGAGCATCCGTCCGAAGAATTAAGCGATTTGAGGAATCGTGTCAATAGCAAAAATCATGGTACTGTGAGTTGACCAATTTCATATTATCTATAAGTAGGAAAGCTTTCGTTTCAGCTGGCCGGCTGGGCAGTGGGGAGGTAGTTGACAAAATGAGCCAGCGTCTTCGTCGTGTAGCCTGGCCGGCGAGTACCGCTCTCAAAGAATTAACTATTACGAAGTTAAATGCAGAATAATAGTTTTAAGTTTATACTGATCAACTTATAAAAGCACTCCATATAGGACTATAAGTTGCGGGCGAGAAGAAATTCTCTGAGTCCGCGGGTAATGGATTAATGGCGGTGGACAAGCTTTCTATTTTCGGAGGTACACAAGGCCTCAACAATTTTTGCGTCCGAAATTTTTCATCATCAGGCGTTAGCTTGTTATGGGGCGTTGGCGCACCTTGCCCAGCTCGCGGGCCTGGATGGACCGGACTAGGCCGGTTAGCGGGTCAAAATACTCACTTCTGTCATGCTACACAATAAGAAATGAATCAGCTCCTTTTAAAGCCAAATTTTAGTTAAGTAAAAACCTGATATGTTTCTGTTGTAATTCAATAACTCAGTTATCCACAATAATTAATAGTGTTTACAACTTGAATGTAACATTTTTGTAAATGTCAAGGAACATCTGCACGCTCAGATACATTCATAGCAATATTTGAGCTAAATGCGTTCACATTTTGTATAATTTTTGATCACAGTTGGATCTCAAATTTTGAGCTACGAAGTAGAGCGTGTAAACGCACTTTTGCTTATTGAAGGTTTTTGTGGAACAAAATATGGCTGAAATAAAATTTTAAACAAGCATTAGTTTGACGAAAAGTTCCCTTTTATGGACAAGTAAAATATTTAACATTTTATGTAATATCGTCACGGGTCGATTTCATTTACATCGTAAAGCCGTTACTAATAATATTCGATATCCCCTTAACGATATCGTGCTTGAAAACACTATAGGCGTAAAGTTTCAATCTGTATTACTGTAATGCTATACGCACAGGTGCGAACTGGCCTTGAGATCCGCACCGAACTAATGTGAATTGCTTGTCCTGCTCAAGCTGAGGGACTGCTCTTAGTTAGCGTATGAAGTGAAGATGGGAAAGAGTTCATATGGCAGCAGTAGCATGCCAGAATCACCATTATTAAATTTAAGTTAAAGTAACTAAAATTACGTTAACTTAACCATACAATTTAAATACAGAAGCCCCACATTTGCATTTTCGTCATGTAGCGTGTTCCCAATATTGGTGTGAAAAGTATGGAAAATAGCGAGTATTAGTGTAAAAATTAATAACTTACTAATAGCTTAAACTTAAAACTTAATAAGTTAACTAATAGCTTACTTTTTAAAATCAATGTATCCAACCATAAAAACACTTTCGTCTACGCCATATCAGTGTTTTGGATAAAAATCCACATTTGAAATAACAATATATTATAGGTGAGAAAGAAGCTTAATTTTTAGTTTTTAGTTCGGCTCGTTTTTGTCAAACAAAAACCTCAGTTTGGCTCGGCTCTTTTACGAAATTTTGAGGGAAGGCTTGGCTCGGCTTATTTTAGTGAAATGAAAAGCTGGGTTTTGCCCAGCTAACTTGCCGAAAACGTAGATCCAGCTACGCTCGGCTCGGAAAAGCTCGTTATTAAATTAAGAGACCAATCTGATTCAAACTTATCTTAGGGAACCCATGCGGTTTAATAGGCCCGACGGCTTAAAGTAGGGTCCACGAGTGGTTTTTACGAGTGCAATGCTTTTACAATTTTTGTGTATTTTGGGTTTCATGGGCCCAATTGAAAATCCGTGTTGACTAAAATGTAGCATCGTAAGTGACCGCACAGGAAAGCATTATATATAGTTTTACAATGGCTAACTTGCTCTACAAATTTAGTCCAATGAGATCAAATTAGATAAAATTTGACTCAGATATCTATATCGGTTGTCGAGTTATGATAAGTGCTATGATTTTTCGGGCTCTTTCAGGACCCGAACGGAGCCCTTTTCACTCGCTTTTTCGGAGGCTTCGAGAGGATATGTTGGAATCGATCTTAGTGCTTAACTAGAGGACACGAATCGAGATTTTAAGCTTTCAAATGAGCTATAGTGTGAATGAATTCCGTCAGCCAAAGTTAAAAGCCCAATGACGGAGGACATTCTCAAATTTCACCACTGTCATTGCTAGTAAGTATTCTTCGATTCGTTCGGTTCACTCACTACACTGAGAATTAAATAACTATTTTAGGTATTTCAATGGCAAGAGTTGCGCAGAATTTGTATACGGCGGATGTGGTGGGAATGAAAATAACTACAAATCGCGCGTAGAATGCGAGTCGATGTGTAATTTCATCGGTGAGTGAATGAGATGTAGATATTATATCCCTCTGACTGCGATACACAGTAGCAAGCGAAGTTTACTACTAATCTTGGGTATGGCTATGGCCATTGCCACATAAGTAAATATATAAGACACGTCAAAACTGTTCTATGAATATTTACTAAAAATAAACATCTTTTACTATATATATCGTTTATAAATATTTTGTGGAACTGGAGAATATTAAGATTAAGAGTGTCCAGTTTATACTCCAAATCTATTTGGCTTTTATTTGGTTACATGTGGCTTATCCTACTTATTCGAGATGGCCGCTTTACCAGATTGAACTAATGCATTGATTCTGGTCAAGTTACTCTTTCTGTGGTTATCGTAGTTTGTTCATAGCAAAAAGTGCACTCATCGCCCAATTCTTTTGTAGTAAGCCATAAGAACTGGCTCATGGCAAGAAACAGTCGACTGGATTGTCATCTAATTCCTTAATAGGCCTAAACCATTCACCCATTTGTTATCTTGCAAAGAAAACGACACATTTTCATCAGAGCGATCAATAGGGGGCTCGTTAATCGTGACTGCAATCGAGCGAAGTCGTTATAAACAGTCATACATGTTGGAAGCTTTGCTTCGCCAAAAACAAATAAACAATAATATTACGGAATCGAATTCATTTGCTGCTCATTTCATTGACAATAATTATAGCACACAAATGTCATGGTATTAATTATGCCAAAAATGTTCATTTTAGACGACGGTCAAACAATTCAGACCGGAAGTTCAGTGTCGTACGCTGCTGAATCAAATCCAGCGTTGATTTGTCGAATGGAGAAAGATCGTGGATCGTGCGATACTTACGAACTTCGCTTTTACTATAATTCGAAAGTTGGCGAATGCAGGTAACTTTAAAGACCCGAAAATCCTACGCTACTCATGGTGCTCACGTTATGCCTTTATAACTTATTCTATTAATTGCATAATTAGTAGTTTAGCTTAGGAGAGTTAAGATGAACTTGAAGTTACAGAAATCAAATTCAATAAGATTTAGTATTCTTCACAAAATATCGGTGGTAAAGATAATACGCTACTAGATGCTGTTTATGAAAGGGATTAATACGTTTAAATGTCAAAACTTGCGTCGAAGTATATGTAAAACACAATTTTGCGTTAAGGGCATTATATGTGTTATAAACTAGCAATATTTATGTTGCGGGACATGTCGAAAACTTTGTTATACTATTTAATTTTAACGGGCACTGGCTTTTGCTGCGATTAGCTTGACGACTAATTCTGAGCTGCAAAAATTGAATATTTTTAGTAACGCTTTGATTAAACTAAAGTGATCAAAATTTCTTTAGTTTAGAAGGTATTCTTGGTAAAATCGTAATCGAATTAATATATCACAGTGTTGATATAACCGGATCGAAATATCAGTCGTGACAGAGCTTGCGACATACAAGTTGTCAAAAGACATGATTTGCGCAAAAAATGATATGATTTGGAGTATACGTATTACTCAGGTGTAAAGGTTGTTTCAGGTACTTTTTCTACGGAGGTTGTGGTGGGAACGAAAATAACTTCCGACAAATGTCAGACTGCGTTCGGGTTTGCGTTGAAGGTAAGTGATGGCAATATAGTTTCTGAATGTTCTTTGGTACAACGCTTTGTCAAACATCAAAAGTGTTCATAATCACAGCGCTTCGTTAATTCGGTTGTCGGATAGTGTGTTATATCAAACGTTTTATTCCGACGTTTTGAGAGTTTGCTTCTGAGGATTGGAACATCTTTCGTAATGAGCTGTGTGGTCTGCGTGCGGCGTTGCAATCATACATTTTGGATTTTACTGGTGGTGTCGGCATGTACTAGCATGGTAATTAATTAAACAAGAGCATTATTAAAGCGTTAAACATTAGAAAAAGATAACTGTTTATATTGTTTGCTTAAAACCTGTGGTGATTGTCTCATTTGTAGAACTTATGAAATTTTAAATATAATTAGTTTCATTCCAATCATAAATATTGCAGAAATGTTTAGTCTCTTAACTGTGATTAAATCTAGAAGCTTGTCTCATCGCGATGGTGGTGAATACGACTATTGAATATGTAATTTATGTCAGCCGCTACATTTTTGCCGTTGAAGGCTGGAGTTACAGTCCCGGCTAAAAACCAATTTGACCCAGTCACAATAGCAACAAAACACACATAAATACACAGAGATTGAACTCCTCTACAAAAGTAGCCAAATATTATCCATACAGCCTAAACGGTTATGAATACCCGTTTTCGCGTACTTTGGGTCTCATTAGCCCAACCTAAAACCCATTTTAACCCGGCTTTACAGTGTAAATAATGACAAAGCAGCACACACGTATGCAGCGACATAGAGGCTAAACTCCTCTTCAAAATGAGACCAAAATACATGAAAACAGACAGCTCGAGGGATTGCAGAGATGTTACCGTTTCCACCTATTTTGGGTATCATGGGCCCATTCAAAAACCCATTTTGACTCCTCAGCTCTGCAGTGAGAATTGCATAGCGCCATGTGCAATTACCCACAGGGTGTACATTTGTTTAAAATATATGCAATATCACGCATAACGCCAGCGGTTGCGACGATAACGCAGTTTTCATGTAGTATTTTGGGATACACAAGCCCATTCAGAAACTCAGGTTGACCCAAGCCTGCACACTATAAGCGGGTACATAGAGTGAGTATTTCTTTACAAAAATAAACCAAGAACGCGTATATATTTATTGGTTGTAGAAATATCAATGTTTTCATGTATTTCGGATCTTATGGGCACCGTTTTCATCTGCAAATTGACCACCATTTTTATCTCAGCTTTAAATATGCGTAACAGCTACAATAACGCGACCTATGCGGTATTGTACAGAGTTACAAGATGAGCACAATATCAACCCTATATATCCATCGCTTATTGAGATATGGTAGGTTTCATGTATTTCGGGCTTCACAAGCCCTTTTAAAACCCCTGTTGACACTAATTATGTATCCAAGAGTAAAATTGTGCAAAAGCTTCATATAAGCTCTATGAAACCTTAATTGCTCTCTCTACAACATGAACCTTACTTGGAAGAAATTTCTGGACTGGTTGTTGAGATACAGCTGTGATGTTTTGTGAGACCCATTTTTACCCAACGCAAGCCCCTTTAGTCTTGATTTACAGACTGTGAGCGTTGGAATCCGTTGTTGTGTCCAACTAAAACTAGATATCGAGGTTTTAAGCATTTGAATGAGCTCTCGCATTAGCCTAGCAGCCAGATCAATGTTGCGTTATGTTGTCACCCCAAATTAGGGTGCGATGCTGATGTTCCAACAATATGAGTCGCTAAAAGCTGTTCACTTTCAATTTAGTTGTCGATGAGTATATCTTTATTCTGTCAGTACTAAAATATTTCGCTTGTGGTACTATTAAAACACATGTCCAAAAGTATTTAATATATAGTTTCCTTGAAACCCGATTAAAAATAATTTTAAGCTCAATATCATCTCAACAACCATTCTATCTTGCAACAACTGATATTAATTGTAAAACAATTGTTGCTGAAAAAGCATGGAATTTTGTTTGGTTTTTAAGCAAGTCGAGAATTGGCAAAACCGAAATCAATTGTCATGATTTAGTGTTCTTAATCGCACATCAGCAAAGCAATTTGTGTTTTAAGTACAATTGATTTATTTAAAAATTCAATTATTACCAATTATTATTAAAATACAGATTTAATTGCTTAGCTGCAGTTTGCCATATATATGTTTTTTTATATTTTCGAGAATTTTATAAATTCCAACTACCGTTGGGCCCTTTACTGCACTAAATTCGTAAAAATACGCAATTTTTTTACCAAATCTACAGCCTTATAGAAAAGAAGCTAAACCTATTATGCTATTTTACTGCAAAGATATGGTCACCTAGTTGTGCCTTTTAATATTTTTGTCTGTGTTGCACCTGAAGTTCACGTTTCCGACGGTCCAAACGTGTTTCTGCTCCTTTCTGCACTAGAATCTTGTATCCAGTAGTATTGTGGCAATTTAGCACACAGATAGCATGAAGATTTTTCTGTGTTTGCTTGTTTTCTTTTTTGTTTTT
Source organism: Trileptium ribeirensis (assembly GCA_030248225.1). Classification (NCBI taxonomy): domain Eukaryota; kingdom Metazoa; phylum Nematoda; class Enoplea; order Enoplida; family Thoracostomopsidae; genus Trileptium; species Trileptium ribeirensis. The sequence continues at coordinate 7,898 of JASANE010009876.1, forward strand.
TCTGTTTCAGTTATCATAAAAGTCCAACAATTTTACTGTACTTGTAAATCCGCCGTTTGTATGTTAAGAATGTTATCTAGGTCTTGATATTTGTTAGCACATATGTCGGATTTGCAAATTTGTTATACTGGAATTAACTAACTAGTTGTAAGGTATTAAAAATTGCTCCATGATAACAGTGTAATATTATTTACCTTCGCGAGACAAATCACAGTGGTTGCCTATTACGAAAAATTAATGTAATGTGTTCCTGGAATTACAATTTATATAAGCATGTTTCACAATGTTTTTCATTCTGTTGAGCACCCTTTTTAATTTCCACGAATGTTATATGCTACTTCTTGATAATTTTTAGATATAATAAGACTATACAAAAATAGACAAGATTCATCACTCATAATGGAAAATTAGGTCTGCGGCTATTCCCTGAACGGTTTTTGATTTCCTTACGGGACTAAAATGTTCACGATTGAATCTTTGGCGTAAACGTTTGTGATTGGTTATTATTGTAATCGGATACTTTAGGACTAAAATCAACATCATCATTATCGTTGTCATCATCATCGCAACACAGCAAAAGCACATCCATTCATCAGTCATCAGCGTCATCGTCATCGATTGCGAGTTCGTCATCATCGTCGTCGACGTCGTCATCACATCGAGAACGAACACAGACAGCAGTTGACGATGAAACTGTTGCAGACAGGAGAGCTGACCGAATCCGCACTAATCAAAGACAACCGGAAACTACATCGACTACAACCAGAAGGACCACAACGACAACTACTACAACCACCACCACAACTACAACAACCACAACAACGACTACCACGACAACTACGTCTAGTACAACGCCGAGACCTGCGCCTGAAACCATTCCGAAAAAACCAATCGTTAACGCAGGCGGTGTCCGGTTCAGACCAACGCCACCGGACGTTGATGATAATATCCAAGACATAGAGGAAGGTAGATAATATTTACGTAAACGAAGGTTTTTTGTTCTTGAAAAAGAGTGTCACAATTGTATAAGTGCGAAGTTTTAGTTTAAGGATGAATGGGCAGTCAAATAGGGCACTAAGCATGCTACAAATCTAACTGTATATGATGCAATTAGCGTTTATCGGATCCCTTTGCTGCCCCACGCAAACCCAAGGATTTTTTGGGAGCTCTTTGCTGCCCGATACAAACCCAGGAATCTTTTAGGAGGTTTTTGCTTTACCACACAAATTTAGAAATTTTTAGGAACTCTTTGCTGCCCCAGACATATCCAGGAATCTTTTAAGAGCTCTTTCCTGTCCCACACAAACACATGAATTTTTTTATGAGCTTTTTGCTGCCACATAGAAACCTAAGGATTTTGGAGCTCTTTGCTGTTCCATACAGGCCTAGGAATCTTTTGGGAGCTATTTGCTTCCCTACACAAACACAGTTATTTTTGGGAGCTCCTTGCTGCCCCACACAAACCTAGGTATATTTAAGAGGTCTTTGCTGCCCCACACAAATCCATGAAATTCATGGGAGCTCATTGCTGCCCGATACAAACCCGCGAATCTTTTAGGAGGTCTTTGCTGTACCACACAAATTTAGAAATTTTTAGGAACTCTTTGCTGTCCCACACAAACCCAGGAATATTTTAGGAGCTCTTTGCTGTCCCGCACAAACACATGAATTTTTATGAGCTCTTTGCTGCCGCATAGAAACCTAGGAATTTTGGGAGCTCTTTGCTGTCCCATACAAACCCAGGAATCTTTTGGGAGCTCTTTGCTTCCCCACACAAACCTAGGTATATTTGAGAGCTCTTTGCTGCCTCACACAAATCCATTGCCATCACATTAGGAGTTCATTGCTGCCCGATACAAACCCAGGAATTTTTAGGAGCTCTTTGCTGTACCACACAAATTTAGAAATTTTTAGGAACTTTTTGCTGCCCCACACAAACCTAGGTATATTTGAGAGCTCTTTGCTGCCCCACACAAATCTATGAAATTTTTGGGAGCTCATTGCTGCCCAACACAAACCCAGGAATTTTTAGGAGCTTTTTACTGTCCCACATAAACACAGGAATTTTTTAGTAGCTCTTTGCTGGTTTACACAAACCCAAGAATTTTTTGGGAGGTCTTTGCTGCCCGACACAAACCCAGGAATTTTTTTATCAAAAGGGATGCCTAATAGACAAAAGATATCTTGGATTAAACTCAGCGCCAAAACGGCGTAACGAACCTTTCTGTGATTGGTAAAGTGTTTTGCCATTCTTTCCAGATTTAAACGCAAAGTATCAAGCTCCACAAGCGATTTTGAATATATTATTAAAAAGATAAAGAATCACTTTCGCCAGATCTGACATAATTATAACAACCCTATACTAGTAAACGCCAAATTTTGTTGAAAGAATTCTAGTAGATTTTCCCCGCACCACTTTCACATGGCAAGTGTTATTATTGAACGAAATTATAAAGCACATCTTGACGAAGACAATGGTACATTATAACTAAATTTAAGCTTTATGGCAGATAAACTTACAATAAAATCTTACAATCAATGAAATCAATGACTATGACAAATCTCAAACAAAACTCGTGATGATTTATAAATTTATATAGTTTGATTCATTTCATAAAATAGCGATCTCACCGTGCCACACTCCCGGTAAAAAGTAAGAATACGAAATGCGGCTAATGGAATTGTCGAAATTAAAATCTCAAGCACATTAAACCGGGGATCCTATTTATGACGATATACTACAAAGTTTGTTAGGTGTTTCGCACAGTTGTTTTTTTCGGAATTTGATTAGTGCTTCTGAATGTTCAATTTTCAATCTCTTTCCGCATTAATTCGTGCGCATTTGCTTTAATGTTAAACAAACTTTTGCCGCAGCCACGGATGGAAACTGGATCAGTTGGGTTCGAGAGTTGTACACTAGACATTACGATATTTGTGATTTGTTGCTCGGTTCCTTAAGGAACCTCACAACTGCAATGCATTAACAACGCACATGCAAACACACTCTCTGCGAGAAACTCGATTAGTGCATCGAGTCGCAATGTACGCCGTTATAAAAGTCCGACTGTGAGTCGGGAAGGGTTAACATTAAATCATAGCCAACTGTGGTACTATCGAGGATACGTAACGGGAAGAAACAGTATACTTCGTCCATCAGCATAAGAAAATAAAAGAAAATGGTTATCGTTTAAGATGCTATGTGTGGGCAAAATAATTATCACGGTTAGGCCAGTTTTAGCAATGCGTGTAGGGCCTTTTATATTTTCCTGCACTGAATCAGTCTAGTCTGTACTCATTTATATTCTTTCCTGACAAGTATCGCTCTTTATCAGCGACTTCATGCATGGTGTGATATATTAAAAAGCAGTTTTCGAAGCTACAAATAATATTCTTCCTTTTAATACAAGCAGTTTCTTTTGTTTCGTTTGTTGTTTTGTCCTCGAAAATAAAAATTCATTGACAAATAGTGTTTGTCTAACACCGTATTTCGTGTTCGATAGTACATTTTTAAGTAAAATTTATACAGTTCCTTGTGTGTAGAAAGATTCTACACTAGGAAAACGTGCTCAAACTACAATGATGCCAATGCCATTTTGTAGTGCACATTGCTTTGTAACAAGTGGTCTTATATTGTGTTTTCCAGATGATGAGAACTTCATAAAGACCGAAGATCTTTTAAAGTTAATCGGCGCTGATTTTGATGATGATGATGATGACGATTTTGAGGAGCCGGATTTTGTATCCATTGGAGAAGCGCCATCATCTGGCGGTCCGCCGAGCGCGGAAGCTCGGTCCTCGTCAGCTTCTCAATTTGATAAGTTGGAAATCGGTGAGGATGAAGATGGCCTTGACGCTGAATCATCACTGTCAGTTCACAATATTTGTGAACATCCGAAAGATCCTGGAAGTTGTCCAGTTGATAATGCCAAAAAGTATCGTCGATGGTAGGTTGAAGATAACATTATGTTATGTGATGATAACCATTCTGTTTAAATGTTTATCATTGCATTTTGTGCGATCATCAGTTTTCAATATTTATCTAACTTGAAGGTTGTTGTAATGTCCGTATCATTTTATATAGCGTTGCAATTGTTGATACAGTATTAGTCATTTAAATGGGTCCTACATGACTTTTGATGGTGTTCAATATAATAAAGCAATGCGACTGGATCTGTGTGCAATAGTTAGAGCGACCATGTCAGACATCAACAACTGCGTGCAAGTTTTTAGTCAAATAAACATTCAAGATTCAAAATATCCCGCTCAGTCATTATACTAGTCTTATGTGTTCACTATACCGGTAGTGTCAGCCTCTCAGTTTGCAAAATCTACGCGTATTTTTTGGCAATCTTTTTGGAGTTTAGATACGAAATTTTGGCTAAAAAGCAAAGCGCATATCTATTAAACATAGTCAGCTGTTACGATTGTGTAGTTTAGAAAAATGCGCTTTTTAATTATATGTTCTAGCTGTATTCAGCCTAATTAAAAATGTATATATTTATACCCTGATGGGTAATAATGAAAGGCAACAAAGTATGGAAACGTTTTTCGGTTACCTGAATTACGTAGCTTAATTTCAAATTAAGTTTTTTGTTTCTATTTTTATTTTATATATTTCTCAGGTACTTCAATCTAGAATCAAGGCAATGCGAAACGTTTATGTATTCGGGATGTGACGGAAATGGTAATAATTTCCGGAGTCAAATATCCTGCGAAGCAGCCTGTCCACGTAAGTATAGCGTTTTGCGTTGGTGACTTTGATCAACGACATTGTTATATATTTTAATAACAATTATTGTCGAATTTATACCGTTCAATTGTAGCACTAGTTTGGTTTAAAGCGATGTTGTTATGTGTCCCTGTGGGAATGTATTATGTCAGTTTAAGACATGGGTGACGGGTAATTGAGTAGCTATTGCGACCGCACTTGGTTACTGCATAATTTAAATTATCTTCCGCTAAAACTATTTCACGAAAGCACACGTATTTATGTATATGCCTGGTATTTCAATAGTCTATTTCACGGTATGGTACCTGGCTGTGCTCAGAGCATGTCCTCAAAGATCTGTTTTTAAAATGGCATTGCGACACTGATATGACGGATAGCGTCTACTACCCCTGGCAGGGTGACTGATTATTTGTGCTCTGAACAGGAACAGAACATCATTCGGACTTGAAGTATACAGCAATGGATGTATAATCAGTGTTAAATCAAGTACGCTTTGCAGGCATTTGTCGAGTATAAACCATTTCCGACTGATGTTTGGCACAAATCTCTAAGACATTGGGCGTGTCGTATTGATTAAATTTGTACTCAACCTATTTTGTCGTAAGAGCTATTTTAAAAAAAGTTATATATGACTAGACCTAAACGTTTATATTTTTACGATTACCAGCACTAACAATTTCCTGCTAAATTCGTAATTAATTGTGTGAGTCTGAGATGAAAAAACAGTTTTCAACAATGTCTTTAATGTAAAATCTACTCGTAGGGGCTCTTTAGCACATGCAACATTATTAACATATTTGGAACAATAATATAGTAATTTCTCAAAGGATAACTGGAACCTCTGAAATTCCAAACAAACAAAAAATCCATGCAAAACTGAAATCATTTATGAAGGATCTAGAGTCTTCTGTGAATTTATATATCATTATATAACTAATTGTTAAGATATCTATATTTCAGCCGAGCCATTACCAGAAAATCCATGTTTACATCCAATGAATCCTGGACCGTGCATCGAGTCAAACAAAAGATTCTTCTATAATCGGAAAGAAGATCAGTGTCAGGAATTTATATACGGCGGTAAGATATAGGAAATTAGACTAAGCGATTGGGCAACAAACACAATCAGTAGACAGCTGACTATGTTTAATAGATATGCGCTTTGCTTTTTAGCCAAAATTTCGTATCTAAACTACAAAAAATTTGCCAAAAAATACGCGTAGATTTTGCACCCTGAGAGAGGCTGACACTACCGGTATAGTGAACACATAAGACTAGTATAATGACTGAGCGGGATATTTTTCTAATCTTGAATGTTTATTTGACTAAAAACTTGCACGCAGTTGTTGATGTCTGACATGGTCGCTCTAATTATTGCACATATATCCAGTCGCATTGCTTTATTATATTGAACACCATCAAAAGTCATGTAATACCATTTAAATGACTTAAATACTGTATCAACAATTGCAACGCTATATAAAAATGATACGGACATTACAACAACCTTCAAGTTAGATAAATATTGAAAACTGATGATCGCACAAAATGCAAATGGATAAACATTTAAACAGAATGGTTATCATCACATAACATAATGATCTCCAACCTACGATTGACGATACTTTTTGGCATTATCAACTGGACAACTTCCAGGATCTTCGGATGTCCAAATATTGTGAACTGACAGTGATGATTCAGCGTCAAGGCCATCTTCATCCTCACCGATTCCCAACTTATCAAATTGAGAAGCTGACGAGGACCGAGCTTCCGCGCTCGGCGACCGCCAGATGATGGCGCTTCTCCAATGGATACAAAATCCGGCTCCTCAAAATCGTCATCATCATCATCATCAAAATCAGCGCCGATTAACTTTAAAAGATCTTCGGTTTTTTACGAAGTTCTCATCATCTGGAAAACACAATATAAGACCACTTGTTACAAAGCAATGTGCACTACAAAATGGCATTGGCATCATTGTAGTTTGAGCACGTTCTCCCTAGTGTCAAGAAATCTTTCTACACACAAAAAACTGTAATAAATTTTACTTAAAAATGTACTATCCAACATGAAATACGGTGTTAATACAAAACACTATTTGTCAATGAATTTTTATTTTCGAGGACAAAACAACAAACGAAACAAAAGAAACTGCTTGTACCTTTTAAAAAGGAAAGAAAATATTATTTGTAGCTTTCGAAAACTGCTTTTTAATATATCACACCATGCATGAAGTCGCTGATAAAGAGCGATACTTGTCAGGAAAGAATATAAATGAGTATACGACTAGACATGATTCAGTGCAGGAAAATATAAAAGACACGCATTGCTAAAACTGGCCTAACCGTGATAATTATTTTGCCCACACATAGCATCTTAAACGATAACCATTTTCTTTTATTTTCTTATGCTGATGGACGAAGTATACTGTTTCTTCCCGTTACTGTATTTCCTCGATAGTACCACAGTTGGCTATTGATTTAATGTTAAACCTTCCCGACTCACAGTCGGACTTTTATAACGGCGTACATTGCGACTCGATGCACTAATCGAGTTTCTCGCAGAGAGTGTGTTTGCACGTGCGTTGTTAATAACTTGGGTTGTGAGGTTCCTTAAGGAACCGAGCAACAAATCACAAATATCGTAATGTCTAGTGTACAACTCTCGAACCCAACTGATCCAATTTCCATCCGTGGCTGCGGCAAAAGTTTGTTTAACATTAAAGCAAATGCACACGAATTAATGCGGAAAGAGATTGAAAATTGAACATTCAGAAGCACTAATCAAATTCAGAAAACAACTGTGCGAAACACCTAACAAACTTTGTAGTATATCGTCATAAATCAGATTGCCGGTTTATGGTCCGCTTAACGGTATTTAATTTCACACTTGGTTCCACCTTATACTGCATTCTCCCGTTTACCGGGATTGTGGCGCAGTCGATGTTACTTTATGAAATGAATCAAACTATATATATTTATGAATCATCAAGAGTTTTGTTTGAGATTTGTCATAGTCATTGATTTCATTGATTGTAAGATTTTATTGTAAGTTTATCTGCCATAAAGCTTAAATTTAGTTATAATGTACCATTGTCTTCGTCAAGATGTGCTTTATAATTTCGTTCAATAATAACACTTGCCATGTGAAAGTGGTGCGGGGAAAATCTACTAGAATTCTTTCAACAAAATTTGGCGTTTACTAGTATAGGGTTGTTATAATTATGTCAAATCTCGGTGGAAGTGATTCTCTATCTTTTTAATAATATATTCAAAATCGCATGTGGAGCTTGATACTTTGACGTTAAAATCCTAAAAAGAATGGCAAAACACTTTACCAATCACAGAAAGGTTCGTTACGCCGTTTTGTCTCTGAGTTTAATCCAAGATATCTTTTGTCGCATCAGGCATCCCTTTTGATAAAATTTTTTTCTGTGTTTCCCGCAGCTTTACCCTTCGGAAAAATTCTTGGGTTTGTGTAAACCAGCAAAGAGCTACTAAAAAAATCCCGCGCTTATGTGGGACAGAAAAGAGTCTCTGAAAAATTCCTGGGTTTGGGCGTCGGGCAGCGACTCAAGCCTCCCAAAAATTTCATAGATTTGTGTGGGGCAGCAAAGAGCTCTCAAATATGCCTAGGTTTGTGGGTGGGCAGCAAAAAGTTCTCTAAAAAATTTCTAAATTTGGGTGTGGTACAGCAAAGAGCTCCGCCCTTCCTGGGGGTTTGTATCGGGCAGGCAATGAACTCCTCAACTTAACGGCAATGGATTTGTGTGAGGCAGCAAAGAGCTCTCAAATATACCTAGGTTCTTCTGTGGCTGGGAAGCAAAGAGCTCCCAAAAGATTCCTGGGTTTAGGTATGGGACAGCAAAGAAGCTCCCAAAATTCCTAGGTTTTTATGCGGCAGCAAAGAGCTCATAAAAATTCATGTGTTTGTGCGGGACAGCAAAGAAGCCTCTGAAAATATTCCTGGGTTTGTGTGGCCCAGCGAAGAGTTTTTAAAACTTTGAAAATTGTGTGGTATCAGCAAAGTACCTCCTGTAAAGATTTGTGAAGTTTGTACTGGGGCAGCAATGAGCTCCCATGAATTTCATGGATTTGTGTGGGGCAGAAAGACCTCTTAAATATACT